>JASCZW010002151.1:0-255497 GCA_034211315.2 Aedes japonicus
TAAATAAATAAATAAATAAATAATTAAAGTAGCAGTCACGCTTACCTTCACCACCGACGTCAGCCTTTTTCTGCATTTTGAAAAACAATATTGTTATATGACAAGTTGATTTTGTACATTTATATGAAAAATTATTTTTTATTTCAATTTTGAACAAAGATGGGATATCGATACCGTCAGGTCAGTTCGATGATATCGTATTTAAAGGCATTACTGGGCAAAACATTGTATTTTATTCATTTCATGAAAAAATCTGAATCTTCAACGCTGCTAACAAACATATATATATATATATATATATATATATATATATGTATATATGTATATATATATATATATATGGATGATGTGTATATTTATATATATGTATGCATATGTATATATATATATATCATTATGCATTTCTGTATTGCTGAAGACAGTGCCGGACAAAAGTAACGACTCCATATTATATGCAAGGCATGGAGTTGTTGCCGGAAAACAGCTTTGAATGATTGCTCTTTGAGATATGACTGGACTTTCGGAAATTTGCTTCACATGATTGCATAACTTGGAGTTTTTTTCTTTTTCATTGCTTTATAAATGATTCGGAAGAAGCCTGGTTTTCGAATCGGACTTGAAATTTCCCGACTGGCTTAGGCTTTTTGCAGTTATGAGCGCAGCCGCCTGGGACACTTTGGCGTTAACACGGACTCTCTGAAACATCACGCGTGGACATATAAAGGCGTGGCGAAGATTCAACCGCATCAATATGAGCTAATAAATGATTCTTTCAGTTCTTCAATCAGAAACGTCACATTAGAAGCAGGGGCTTCGTAGTTATTTAATCGAATAAGTAACACAGAAAAATTCATTCATTTAATTATGAAACATACATATATAAGTTTCCTTATACTAACACTTCTTGTCTATGCTGTATTTCTGCTCGAACGTTTTGCATACCTTGGCTGTAGCTTTTCTGAATTTCTGGATAAAGTTGCCTCCTCAGAACTGATTGTGCAATCTGGGTAAAAAAACGGGCATCAATCAACAAAAACATTTGTCTCGTTACTAGATACCTGTTGTAGAAGATATGTAGTATTTGTAATGCTGCAATTCGGCTCTGTGCAGATCCGCAAGTGTTGCGTTCTGTAGATAATCCGTTGAGAATCTGAACAGAATCGCCTGAACTGGATGAACATGACACTGGTGCTGGGCTGGGCGCGCTAACGGCACCTTGTTGACACAGCAAAGAAGACACTCGTTTTAACGCCAGCAACCTCGACGATACGCAACTCGTGTTTTACCTGTGTTAAATTAGGTTTCGCTTCATGTTCAGTGAGTACTTATTATTGTATCGTTCGTTCCCTTCAAAAATAAATTTTGCTCGTCTGGTGCCTAATCGCGGATGTAATTCGGATTTTAATTTGCATGTGTTGTGTCATTTGGCTGCGTCGTTGCATTTTGATCGCTTCGCTGGCCGTCCCCGTTGTGCTGTTTCTTGAGTTATTGCCGTGTGTGCACGCCACAGGCGATTTCCTGCAAAGCAACGTGTGTGACGATAAACGGAGAAAAAAATTGCGCTGCGAAGCGATCACTGGCACATTTAACCAATTCGTTCTTTGCCGCAGATATTGCGGGTTGCACATGACATGCGCGAATGTGTTTTGGGCTCTTTTTGGGATATTTCTCGCCTCACCGCAAGAATCTCTTATTCTGGATGTGTGACAAAATGTACCGAACTGTTCGAAAATTCACTTCTCCTGTTCCGCACAACAAAAGTGACCACTCGTCACCATCGATTGAGAACTCGCCACAGCTCGGTCCTATCCGAGCTCGTCAAACGACTTCGTGGATCTGGTTTGGCACATAAACTTACCGAATGCCAATCTGGTTATAAGCAGCTTGACAACAGTGTAAAGTCTGCTCCAGTCTGCGCAAAAGCCAGCGAATTTTGGCTCTACTCTGTCTCCGCCATACGGCCGCATGTTAAAAAATAAAGGGAAGTTTTGACAATGGTGAGAGCAAACCCTTGACACTACTCAGGACCCGGAGGTTGTCAAACTAGTTGCCAAAGGAATTGACACTCAGCAGCATAACACGTGTCTCATTCAAAAGTCGGACTGGACCCGTCATTGAAGACAACACGCACTGGATCCATCGACGTGGCTGGAAGAAGAATCATGTTCCGGGAATTTGAAGACTACTTCCGCTCCAAAAATTTTCGGAAATTGTCAGCAGTTTGTTTGACGCCAACATCCAGTACGCCATGAGCATGAAACGATAAACCATAGTCCACACGTTTATATCCCAAGACAGATTATAAGATATTGTTCTTTGAAGAATTGCGATACTTCTCATTGTAATCATGAATTTTCAAAAACTTTTCCTTGAGTTGTGGAATGATTTCATTGTCGTTTGTAGTAGATACACTGTAGTAGATACACTACTTTTTATCGATTCTAAACTGGGTGCTTCTACCGACAGTAATGACTAAGAAACTTAATAAAAAAAATATGTTGGAGCAATCTTGTAAAAATACTGTAAAGTTCGGCTAAGGGCAAGTCTCTTACCTCCGCTTTGAGCTTAAACCAGATTTAAGCGTGTGCAGTAAGCACCGCCATGGGAGTTAAGCGAGGTGAAGAGTCTAGCCGTAGGGCATGATGTTACAATACTTTCACACAGTATGCCAAAACGTAGCATCATGCACATGAATGCCAATGTAAATACATTTTTGAAAACATTATTCACCTCGGCTGTTGACAGCAGAAACTCCGGATGGTCCAGCGATAGGCTCTTCAGATGCGAGTTTATACAACTTGCAGCGGCATTTTTGAAGGATGACGGTACTGTTGTCGCCCGTTTCACTTTTGTCTTCACTGCATTAATCTTGAACGGCTCAGGTGATATTCGTAGTTGGGGCTTTTGAGTCCCATGAACCAAAAACTGCACACTTCAAATAAATCGTTTGTTAAACAGTTGGATATGTTCCGATGAGCGGAGCTCTTGTTCGCGCTGATTATTTCGCTTCCAGTTCCGCCTATATGGACGACATCATTGTATACTGAGGGGTTATCTTTATACTAGGTTTAAGTATAATTTTTAGCATATGGTTACAGGTAGTTATGACCAGCCGCAATGGCGGAAAAACATAACAATAAAGCTAGAGAATAATAATCTGCCTAGGTAATTGACTTGTTGAAATATGCATAACCATAGCTAGCTGAAGTAAACAATGAGCATAAATACATAATTATTATGTAAATCGTCATGGTTGTTTGGTGAACCTGCGCCTTTTTGTATTTAGAGTGTCGTATTGCACGTGAAGATGCATCTTATCTAAATTGAATCTCTTAATACTCTGATTTGATACTCTATACATCTTTATTGTACTACCACGAATCCCTGTGACAATTTATGATACCCAACAGCAATCTGGTCCTCCCTTAGGTCAGTCGGTGAAGAGCGCAGCGACACAGCAACACCATGCTGGAGGTGGCTGGGTTCGATTCCCGGTCTGGTCTAGGAATTTCCTCAGACGAAAAATTTCTAAATGAATCATTCCTCTCATGGTGACAATCACCGACGCTAAAACGACGACTCCACCACCTGGACGCTGCCTATCGACTCATGAATATAAGCCGGGATCAACAGTTTTACTTTCCATCCGAAGGAAGACGTTACCAGAGTTTTTCACCTCAGAAAAACCACCTACGTCGACTGGAGATTGACGACCCGCCGGGTGCCAGTATCTCATACAGTTTGCCTCGTTTTGCATACGCCACGGCGGTGCTGGCGCACGATCGACACTGCTTGCTCTGATTTCAAATCTGGCTTTTGATCGAGTTGACCATGGGATACTACTTACGAACGCCTACGAAGAAGGTGGTATCTCTGCGGACCTTGTCAGCTGGTTTGAATCATACCTTAAAAAGACGTAGCTCACCATTAAAAATGGATCTGAATCTTCGGAAGCATTCTCCAAATTCATCCGGCGTACCACCAGGAGCAATCTTGACCCTGTTATTCTCACTCTTCATTAACGAGCTTTCTACCGTACTACCATCTGGTTGCCGTGTGTGCTTGCGCTGATGACGTCAAAATCTTCATGGTCATCAAAACCATCCAGGACTGCTGTGCACTGCAACTGTTGTTAGATCGGTTCGCTGGTTGGCGCACTGAAACATACTGACGTTAAGCATCCACAAATGCAACATCATTTCATTTCATCGCAAGCTCAATCCGATCACGCACAATTATGCAATGAACGGCCAGCCTCCCTGAACGTGTTCATCGAAGTTCGTGATCTTGGTGTCACTCTGGATTCGAGCACTAACGTATCGATTGCATTATGACGATATTATCAGCAAAGCGAGATCGACAGCTGGGTTTCATTTTAAAATATCTGGTGAATTTAAGACCCTCTCGCCATCTGGTCTTTGCGTACTGTGCTCTGGTGCGGTCGATTTTGGAATCAACTCTGTTGTTTGGTGCCCATATGAGGCTTAACATGGACAGCTAGGATCGAAGCAATTCAACGAAGATTCGTGAGATATGCCCTGCGTCGCCTACCGTGCGCGTGACCCGTTGAACCTTCCACGATACGAAGATAGATGCAGATTGCTGGGACTACGACACATTGGACCATAGAGCGAAATATTGCGCAACTGCTCCGTTCTGGTACCGCCGATACACTAACAGGTGGATTGAAACTTACCGGAGCTATTAAGTCAGCTCAACCTCTACGCTCCTGAACGAATGCTTCGACAGCGGGACTTCTTGCTGCTTGAACCCCGTAATTCATCATATGGACTTCATGACCCTATCGCTTCATGTCAGCAGTAGGTTCAACGTCGTGTATTTTTATTCGACTTTAACTGTACTTGGCGCTGACTCCAGCGCAGACTATCAGGCAATACTGCAGAAGATATTTGATGAGATGATGATTGACGACAGGCTGCTCGAACTATGGATGTTTCTTATTTATACTCTGACTATACTCTCACGTTTGTAATCCTGTTTATTTTAATTATGTTTAGAATGTGCAACTAAACAATGTTTGTATTGTATTGTATTGTTTTTTATTGTATTGTTTTGCAAAAGATATGGGGTTCTTACGCCAAATTAAAACGGCTTTTCCCCGTCATAAACAAATTCATTAAGACCACCTTAGGTCAGATGGAATATATATAATAAATAAATAAATAAATAAATAATTAAAGTAGCAGTCACGCTTACCACTACACCACCGACGCCAGCCTTTTTCTGCATTTTTGAAAAACAATATTTGATTTATACAAACAAGATTTGATTTATTTTTTTATATGGAAAAATGCCTTTTTTAATTTTCCAATTTTTCGACAAAAGGAACAAATCATCGGAATACACCGTCAAGATTGGTTCAGCCGTTCTCGAGTTTAAGCATTACTAAGAAACAAGCATTCATTTGTTATTCATTTCATTTAAAAAAATCAAATCTATTCATATATATATATATATATATATATATATATATATATATATATATATATATATATATATATATATATATATATATATATATATATATATATATATATATATATATATATATATATATATATATATATATATATATATATATATATATATATATATATATATATATATATATATATATATATATATATATATATGTATATATATATATATATACTATATATATATTATATATATATATATACATATATATATATATATATATATATATATATATATTTATTATATACTATAACAGCTTTGAATGATTGCTCTTGATGTGACTGAATTTCGGAAATTTGCTTCACATGATTATAACGGGTTTTTTTCTTTTTCATTGCTTTATAATCTGATTCGGAGAAAGAAACCATAGCGTACTTTCGAATCGGACTTGGAAATTACCCATTTATTGAGCTTTTTGCAGTTGTAATTTGACGCCCCTGCAAACTTGCTTTAGCAGCATTCCTTTTAAGACTCCTTCCAAAGCATCACATGGACCTTTATCGTGACATGTGGCGAAAAAGTTCCACTCCGCATCAATATCAAACTAATAAATGATTCTTTCGGTTCTTCAATCAGAAACGTCACATTAGAAGCAGGGGGCTTCGTAGTTTATTCCCAATCGAATAGAGTAACACAGAAAAATTCATTCATTTAATTATGAAACATACATATATAAGTTTCCTTATGCTAACACTTCTTATCTCTATGCTGTATTCCTGCTCGGGCAGAATTTTTACCCGTGTAGCTTTCAATTTCTGGAAGTCAAGTTTACCCTCTCCAATTATTCGCGTTAATCTAGGGTGATATTTTGAAGGTACTCAATCGGCAAAGAAACCGTCTCGTTTACTAAGATACCTGTTGTAGGAAGATATGTATGTCTTTTTATAGTAACACCACCATTCATGTACATCTCTCCATTGATCCATAAGGTGCATTGTTCATAATTTATAAGATATAATCCGTTGAGAATCTGAACAGGATCGCTACAATTCGATTAAATTTTAGGTACTGCGTTGTTAATGAGAACGTTTTCCTCGCTGACTTTCTTAATTATTCCTTGAGAAGAATAAACCTTTTCGAACGTACAGTTCAATTACCATCCAGTAGTTTGGGGTGATTCAAAAATGACGTCCATCAAATTTCAGGTTTTTAGACCGCCTCCCCCTGTCAAACTTTGTCACAAATATGATTACCCCCCCCCCCTCGTGGAAGTCACACTTCTGAAAAATGCATATTGGTGTTGTCGATTTCGATAATAACGTGTATTTTAGTTCAAATTATTATTATCAAATTAATTCTTCTGTCCACGGATAGGTGAAGTGTCTTTTGAAATAACTCGCAGAGATAAATCAAGATATTCGTAACAGATGGACTTAACGTATGACATGTTTTTTTTCTGCAAAAAACGAAGTTTTTAAATATTTTGTTTTAAACTGCACTCATTTAAGAAACTTGTCAGTTTTGAATTTGAAATAATCTTAGTTGAAAAATAGAGAAAAAACTTGACTGATTCTAATTCAAAAATTCCTATTCAATTAATAATTTCATTGTATATTTTTAACTACTCTTAATAAATATTAAAGGTGCGATAGTTTTTGAAGATCCAAAAACAAAGCTTTATTAATATATGCTAATATCGGTATGAGTGGTTTACATTAACATCTTTACAACCATCGAACTTACTAGATTACAATGGAAAAAATTTAATAGATGGGGAGTTTTAGTTGAGTTTATAACATTTTTAGTTTTTCCAATAATACTTACTTTAAAAATTCATAACTCATGAATCAGTCTCTAAAATGCACTTACACATCTATGAGATAACCCCGGGTCTAATGTGGAACCGGTTTTTTTCCTCACTTTTGTGCATAAGTAACAGATTTTTGAGCAAAAGTTACCCAATAATCGGGCAAAATCTGGTTCAAACACCAGTGACTGATCGCAGTTCAGCTCAGGTGAATAATTTAAGTTTGCAGTGCAAACTTTGTAAAACATAAATTGAATTGTAAAAAGAGCTTGAAATTTTCTAATCGATAGAGAAAAAGGTCTGGAAAGATATTTTACACAACATTATTGTATGTTTGTACACCGTTTGTATGTCGAAAACATTCAAACCAACTTTTATGCGATTGAAAATTTTGATATATCAATATTGGATGTTTATCCATTCTCGAGATATGGAAAATTATATGGAAATATACATAATTTTTCTTGTAGCGCAAAACATCATGACTCGTAGAAAAAAATTCTGAAAAGTCTTGAAATTACTCATAAGTCCGAAAAAGAATATGATCAGAAAGTGGAAAAGAAATTGATTCATGAATATTCCAACAGAAATAATTGTTTTTGATTGCATAATTTGATTTTTAGAACCATACAAATTTGAAAGCGGTGAGTTTTTTGTTTTTGAAATACATCGAGGGTTTTCGAGATTTACCTTGAACAGTCTGGGAAATTCTACTGAAATTCTCATACCAGGAGATCAAGAAATGATCCCACTTTGACATAGGTTTCAAGAAATCAATATTTCAATTTTGTGGGCAATTATTTTGTAATCGATGTTATTTTTCGATTTTCCAGAGTCCTAGAAACTTTTGTGTAAAAAATTTGCCATTGCATAATTTTTCAGCTTGCTGAGATAATTTAAAGCACTTTCCACCACAAGAATGTTTTCCTAAAACGATCAATTTTCAAATAAGTTTTTGAAATCACAATAAGCAAAATTGTAAAAAAATTCATAATTTTTTTCAAAGAGCGAATTCCCTATTTTGAAACTTCCATACAGGACTGGAATCAAAATTTCTTGTTGATAAAAAATTGATTATTTTTTTTTCGCAAAAGATGGTGCTTTATTCAAAGTTCCCGACCGTTTCTCCCAACGTTGAAATTGTGTGCAACACTTAATCTAGATCATACTTTTTATTGCCAAGTAAATTTCAAGCACTTTTCGATTTCTTAATTATACACTTTTTTAAAGTAGCAGGTTCTTCCTGACTGCACCCATCCTAAAGCACTGTCCCATATTCTATAAAATCAAGATTTCAAGATTTATGATATTTTTGTTACTTGAAAAATAGAATATGCTAACTGAAAAGTTTTTTTGCGTACGTATTTATTTTTAACAATGCTGTTGTTGCTATAAAAGATGTTCATGTTACTCCAAATTCTTAACGTCACCTCTCTGCCCAGCAACTAACGACTGTTCCAGAAAGTATAAGCACACCTTATTTTAAAGGCCATTTTGAATATAATGAAATATTTCAACATGTTTTGGCTGCGTCCTTTTGTTTGCACATTTCTGAATGACATAGCATCAAAAAAGTGCTCAGTTTTGTGTTACCTATCAAAATGCGCGGTCTTACTCCGGAACAACGAAAAAGTATCGTGCACAAATGGTGCACTGTGAGCGGACTCTCCTTGAGAAAATTGGCCAAGGAAGAGGGTGTAAGCGTCGGAGCGGTACGATCTGCGATTCAAAAATATAGAGAACAGTGTACGTTTGAAGATGCGCCGAAGAGTGGTCGGAAATCCGGTCCTGTTAGCCTGGATATCGATAAAAAAAACAGAGATGCCTACAAGCGAAAACCAGCAACTTCCGTTCGGGATGTTGCGAAAAAGCTAGGGGCCTCGTCGAGTAACGTCATGCGTGCCAAAGAAAGACTTGGGCTAAAAACATACCGGAAGCAGAAAAAAACTCAAAAGGAACCCAAACAGGCCGCGTCTGTGAAACCACGGGCCCGCCAACTCTACGATTCGTTATTGTGTATAAATTCTGGGTGTATAATAATGGACGATGAAACATATGTGAAACTAGATTACAAAACGCTTCCCGGGCCACAATTCTATACTGTAAGTGAAGACAAAGACATCCCCGAAACGGAGAAGGCAATTTTTACCGAAAAACTCAGTAAGGAGGTTATGGTTTGGCATGCAATATGCGAGTGTGTATCGAAATCGAGTATCGAAAGATTGTCAATATATTCCTGTGTATTTATAAGTTTCTGGGTGTCTCTTTAGTAAAATAATGAATTGTGTTGTTGTATTTATGGTAGCTAATGGTACGAGGTCATTATTGGTCAGGTTCGGACTAGAGTTTCTACAGCACCTCATAATTTCTCTTAATATTGAGTGTACTCTCTCGATCTGACCATTAGTCTTTGAGTGATGAACGGGTGTTTTGAACGTATGAATTCCTATTTTTTTTGCTCGACTACTGCAGCAGCTTTGCTCGTTATCTATTACTATTGTATCAGGTATGTCCCAATCGTAAAGAATTTACATTATAGGTGCCTTAATGTGGGCAATTGATCTTGAATTATCGGTTTCATTTTGACGAATTTAGACATTTTATTTATTGAAGAAATAGAGTTTGTTGTCTGATTGAATACTAAAATATCAAGATGAATTAATTCGCTTGGATATGACGGTATTGGAGTTTTGGTTGTTTCCTGAGGGTGTCTATCGTCTTCTCGAGAAAGTAAGTTTCATAATTTTTAACAAAATCTCTAACCTTCTTATTCATGCTTGGGAAATAACAAGATTTCATCAATTAAGCTATGTTTTCGTTAGAATTACGATGAACATAATTATGAGTTTCGTTAATTCTTTTTATTTGTTCATTTTCATCGTATATATCTTCGATAAATATTTGACAGAATCTTGCAAGAATCATACGACGGTTGAAATTCTCCCTATAAAATTCCTGAATCAATCCCATTACGGGATCACTAGTCATTATGCCATTGAGTGAATTTGGTTGTTGATTTTTTTTGATTTTTTTTTTGGAGAAACGGCGAATGTTAATTGAATGGAAAATACTAATTTTTCTTCTAATTTCTAAGAAATTTTATTTATGGCAAAAAGATCAACATTTACACAGATCATATCTGTGTAAATGTTGATCTTTTTGCCATAAATAAAATTTCTTAAAAATTAGAAGAAAAGAAGAACGAAGAAATTAGAAGATTATTAGTATTTCCCATTTAATTGCAACTACCTTTGCTTATCTTGACAGATGCGCGTATTTAGTCTACAATGTGCAGACTTCTTCAGTGTCTCGTACTAATAATTCGACTTAAAGAAAACCTTCGCCACCTGCCGTATATATACTATTTTCTTAAATACAAAACGCTTACCTATCATATTTTTTTTATACCTATCCTTTTTGTTTTTGTTTATACCTATACTGATTCAAAAAACAAAGGTTTTTTATATCTACCTCGCTTTTTTTCTATACCTAACCTACTTATTGTGTCGTGTTATGTCGTGATTCTCCGTGAAGATGTGTTCTGCGACTGTCGATTTGAAGTTATGTGAAATTCCTTTCTCGTTCTGTTTGACAGCCTTAGTCACCTCCGCTAGATGCTCCTTGAACCTTGTTGCCAAGGTTCTCTTTGTTTGACGTACATATATTTTGCTGCAGTGTTTACACTTGATTCTGTATACCCCTGCTCTGGCTAATGTGTCTACTGAATCTTTGGTGGAGCCTAACGTCGGTGCTAATTGATTGTGCCTTCTAGAGAAAACTAAGTCAACCAAATTCCCTTTGTCGTGGTTTTAGCTTTTGTGTAATGTCTTTATCGATGGGGACGGATACACGTTTCAGGGTTTCAGGTGAGTCGGAGAGGGTTGTTGGTGATTTCATATAATGATGTTTTTCCTTTTTGTTGATGATCACTTCAATTTTCTTCTTCTCTTACCCATTGAGTCTGGCAGTTTCGAAAATGCATGCTAATTCTTTGGCTTTTCCAGTTTTATTGAGAGGAAGGGTCAACATCCGGTGGATCATGTGGTAAAAAGGGTCCATTTTATGCTAAAAAGAGTGGTTTGAAGTGTAAGGGATGACTCTTTGGGTGTATGTGGGTTTTCTGATGATTTCAAACTCTAAAGGAGACGGTGACAATGATTCTCCTACTATTAGAAGGTCGAGGAATTCAAGCTTACCATCCTTTTTTATTTCATGAGTTAACTTAATGTCTTTGTGGAGATTGTTGATTTCTTGGAAAATTAAGGAGAGATCGGCTTGTTTTACTACGGCGAAGATGTCGTCGACGTATCTCCACAAACGAGTTGGGAGTAATCCTTTCGCGTTTAGGATTATTTTCAAACTCGCCATAAACAGTTCACAGAGGAATAGAGGATTGCCCATAGGGGCTCATTTTAATTGTTTCTAGAATGAACCTCTGTAAGTGAAGTAGTTCTCTTCCATGCAAAGTCGAGTCAGCTTAAGGTACATCCGCACCTTTTGCTTCCATGTTGTGTCATCCCCTTGTTTCAAAAGCCAATCTTCTAGAATGTTGATTGCATCCTTGATTGGTACGCTAGGGAAAAGGGAAACCATTACTTCATTATCATTTATATGACCTGGTGACTGCAGCTGTTGAACAAATTCTTGGGAGTTGCGAACTGAGCTTGTTGGGAATTGCTCGGAGATACTTTGAGATTCTTTTACTAGCCATTTTGCTAGTTTATGGGCTGGAGATCCTACAGATGAAACAATCTCCTTCATTTCGTCTCCGGGCTTGTGGACTTTTGGGAGGCCTTTAATTCTGGGGAGGATGGGGTTTGGATAGCGAAGACGGACGCTAAAACTCGAGAGCGGCTAAACCAATCTTGACGGTGTCTTCGTATGATTTGTTCCGTTTTGTCCAACAAAGGTTCAAAAGAAAAGAAAAATTGGGAAATTCTCAAGCATAAGTCCGAAAATTGGAAAATAAGAAAAGACATTTTTCCATAAAAAAAATCAAATGTATATATACATAAATGAATGCTTGTTTTTTAGTAGCGCTAAAACTCGAGAGCGCCTGAACCAATCTTGACGGTATCTTCAGATGATTTTTTTCGTTTTACAACAAAGGTTCAGAAGAAAAGATGGAGTGACCAAAACATTGTTCATTTTATGCTCCTTTTTTATTTATGGATTGAACGAATAATGAGACAATCCTGTTTTATTGTTGTTTTCCGTGGGCGTCCAGATCTGGAAGCGGTAGTAACTGTGCCTCTTGAATTATAGCGCTTGATTATCCGCGAAATTACCGACTTATGGATATTTAATGAAATGCTTATATCCTTTTGAGCGTGTCCATTATGGTACATATCGACAATTTTTTGTTTTAGCTCATCACCGTACACTTTACGCGACATCTTCTTCAAAGAAATTACTCGATGTTAGAAAGCTAGTTTTCACTACCGTTATCCTTTGTGACTGTGCAAAATAACTCACTACGTAAAGTTGACCATACATATACATAGAATACGAGAATATTGCTCGTTTGACATTGCATTGTTGCCAATTTTTGCATAATGTGTAACAGTTGCTTCATTTTCAACCACTGTTGCCGATCCATATAGTTTAGTGCATCTATGTTAACACATACTTAACTGTTGGTGAACCAATAGAAAAGAGCAATCATTCAAAGCTGTTTTCCAAGTAAATACCACAAATACTATAGGATGATATGGAGTTGCTTAGCTTGTCGATATGTACCATAATGGACACTGTATTATATATATATATATGCATTTCATATATATATCCATATAGTCAGTATATATCATGGATATATATAGCATATATATATATATATATAGTATATATACTTCCAGATCTGGACGCCCACGGAAAACAACAATAAAACAGGATTGTCTCATTATTCGTTCAATCCATAAATAAAAAGGAGCATAAAATGAACAATGTTTTGGTCACTCCATCTTTTCTTCTGAACCTTTGTTGTAAAACGAAAAAAATCATCTGAAGATACCGTCAAGATTGGTTCAGGCGCTCTCGAGTTTTAGCGCTACTAAAAAACAAGCATTCATTTATGTATATATACATTTGATTTTTTTTATGGAAAAATGTCTTTTCTTATTTTCCAATTTTCGGACTTATGCTTGAGAATTTCCCAATTTTTCTTTTCTTTTGAACCTTTGTTGGACAAAACGGAACAAATCATACGAAGACACCGTCAAGATTGGTTTAGCCGCTCTCGAGTTTTAGCGTCCGTCTTCGCTATCCAAACCCCATCCTCCCCAGAATTAAAGGCCTCCCAAAAGTCCACAAGCCCGGAGACGAAATGAAGGAGATTGTTTCATCTGTAGGATCTCCAGCCCATAAACTAGCAAAATGGCTAGTAAAAGAATCTCAAAGTATCTCCGAGCAATTCCCAACAAGCTCAGTTCGCAACTCCCAAGAATTTGTTCAACAGCTGCAGTCACCAGGTCATATAAATGATAATGAAGTAATGGTTTCCCTTTTCCCTAGCGTACCAATCAAGGATGCAATCAACATTCTAGAAGATTGGCTTTTGAAACAAGGGGATGACACAACATGGAAGCAAAAGGTGCGGATGTACCTTAAGCTGACTCGACTTTGCATGGAAGAGAACTACTTCACTTACAGAGGTTCATTCTAGAAACAATTAAAATGAGCCCCTATGGGCAATCCTCTATTCCTCTGTGAACTGTTTATGGCGAGTTTGAAAATAATCCTAAACGCGAAAGGATTACTCCCAACTCGTTTGTGGATATACGTCGACGACATCTTCGCCGTAGTAAAACAACCCGATCTCTCCTTAATTTTCCAAGAAATCAACAATCTCCACAAAGACATTAAGTTAACTCATGAAATAAAAAAGGATGGTAAGCTTGAATTCCTCGACCTTCAAATAGTAGGAGAATCATTGTCACCGTCTCCTTTAGAGTTTGAAATCATCAGAAAACCCACATACACCCAAAGAGTCATCCCTTACACTTCAAACCACTCTTTTTAGCATAAAATGGACACTTTCTACCACATGATCCACCGGATGTTGACCCTTCCTCTCAATAAAACTGGAAAAGCCAAAGAATTAGCATGCATCTTCGAAACTGCCAGACTCAATGGGTAAGAGAAGAAGAAAATTGAAGTGATCATCAACAAAAAGGAAAAACATCATTATATGAAATCACCAACAACCCTCTCCGACTCACCTGAAACCCTGAAACGTGTATCCGTCCCCATCGATAAAGACATTACACAAAAGCTAAAACCACGACAAAGGGAATTTGGTTGACTTAGTTTTCTCTAGAAGGCACAATCAATTAGCACCGACGTTAGGCTCCACCAAAGATTCAGTAGACACATTAGCCAGAGCAGGGGTATACAGAATCAAGTGTAAACACTGCAGCAAAATATATGTACGTCAAACAAAGAGAACCTTGGCAACAAGGTTCAAGGAGCATCTAGCGGAGGTGACTAAGGCTGTCAAACAGAACGAGAAAGGAATTTCACATAACTTCAAATCGACAGTCGCAGAACACATCTTCACGGAGAATCACGACATAACACGACACAATAAGTAGGTTAGGTATAGAAAAAAAGCGAGGTAGATATAAAAAACCTTTGTTTTTTGAATCAGTATAGGTATAAACAAAAACAAAAAGGATAGGTATAAAAAAAATATGATAGGTAAGCGTTTTGTATTTAAGAAAATAGTATATATACGGCAGGTGGCGAAGGTTTTCTTTAAGTCGAATTATTAGTACGAGACACTGAAGAAGTCTGCACATTGTAGACTAAATACGCGCATCTGTCAAGATAAGCAAAGGTAGTTGCAATTAAATGGGAAATACTAATAATCTTCTAATTTCTTCGTTCTTCTTTTCTTCTAATTTTTAAGAAATTTTATTTATGGCAAAAAGATCAACATTTACACAGATATGATCTGTGTAAATGTTGATCTTTTTGCCATAAATAAAATTTCTTAGAAATTAGAAGAAAAATTAGTATTTTCCATTCAATTAACATTCGCCGTTTCTCCAAAAAAAAAAATCAACAACCAAATTCACTCAATGGCATAATGACTAGTGATCCCGTAATGGGATTGATTCAGGAATTTTATAGGGAGAATTTCAACCGTCGTATGATTCTTGCAAGATTCTGTCAAATATTTATCGAAGATATATACGATGAAAAAGAACAAATAAAAAGAATTAACGAAACTCATAATTATGTTCATCGTAATTCTAACGAAAACATAGCTTAATTGATGAAATCTTGTTATTTCCCAAGCATGAATAAGAAGGTTAGAGATTTTGTTAAAAATTATGAAACTTACTTTCTCGAGAAGACGATAGACACCCTCAGGAAATAACCAAAACTCCAATACCGTCATATCCAAGCGAATTAATTCATCTTGATATTTTAGTATTCAATCAGACAACAAACTCTATTTCTTCAATAAATAAAATGTCTAAATTCGTCAAAATGAAACTGATAATTCAAGATCAATTGCCCACATTAAGGCACCTATAATGTAAATTCTTTACGATTGGGACATACCTGATACAATAGTAATAGATAACGAGCAAAGCTGCTGCAGTAGTCGAGCAAAAAAAATAGGAATTCATACGTTCAAAACACCCGTTCATCACTCAAAGACTAATGGTCAGATCGAGAGAGTACACTCAATATTAAGAGAAATTATGAGGTGCTGTAGAAACTCTAGTCCGAACCTGACCAATAATGACCTCGTACCATTAGCTACCATAAATACAACAACACAATTCATTATTTTACTAAAGAGACACCCAGAAACTTATAAATACACAGGAATATATTGACAATCTTTCGATACTCGATTTCGATACACACTCGCATATTGCATGCCAAACCATAACCTCCTTACTGAGTTTTTCGGTAAAAATTGCCTTCTCCGTTTCGGGGATGTCTTTGTCTTCACTTACAGTATAGAATTGTGGTCCGGGAAGCGTTTTGTAATCTAGTTTCACATATGTTTCATCGTCCATTATTATACACCCAGAATTTATACACAATAACGAATCGTAGAGTTGGCGGGCCCGTGGTTTCACAGACGCGGCCTGTTTGGGTTCCTTTTGAGTTTTTTTCTGCTTCCGGTATGTTTTTAGCCCAAGTCTTTCTTTGGCACGCATGACGTTACTCGACGAGGCCCCTAGCTTTTTCGCAACATCCCGAACGGAAGTTGCTGGTTTTCGCTTGTAGGCATCTCTGTTTTTTTTTTATCGATATCCAGGCTAACAGGACCGGATTTCCGACCACTCTTCGGCGCATCTTCAAACGTACACTGTTCTCTATATTTTTGAATCGCAGATCGTACCGCTCCGACGCTTACACCCTCTTCCTTGGCCAATTTTCTCAAGGAGAGTCCGCTCACAGTGCACCATTTGTGCACGATACTTTTTCGTTGTTCCGGAGTAAGACCGCGCATTTTGATAGGTAACACAAAACTGAGCACTTTTTTGATGCTATGTCATTCAGAAATGTGCAAACAAAAGGACGCAGCCAAAACATGTTGAAATATTTCATTATATTCAAAATGACCTTTAAAATAAGGTGTGCTTATACTTTCTGGAACAGTCGTTAGTTGCTGGGCAGAGAGGTGACGTTAAGAATTTGGAGTAACATGAACATCTTTTATAGCAACAACAGCATTGTTAAAAATAAATACGTACGCAAAAAAACTTTTCAGTTAGCATATTCTATTTTTCAAGTAACAAAAATATCATAAATCTTGAAATCTTGATTTTATAGAATATGGGACAGTGCTTTAGGATGGGTGCAGTCAGGAAGAACCTGCTACTTTAAAAAAGTGTATAATTAAGAAATCGAAAAGTGCTTGAAATTTACTTGGCAATAAAAAGTATGATCTAGATTAAGTGTTGCACACAATTTCAACGTTGGGAGAAACGGTCGGGAACTTTGAATAAAGCACCATCTTTTGCGAAAAAAAAATAATCAATTTTTTATCAACAAGAAATTTTGATTCCAGTCCTGTATGGAAGTTTCAAAATAGGGAATTCGCTCTTTGAAAAAAATTATGAATTTTTTTACAATTTTGCTTATTGTGATTTCAAAAACTTATTTGAAAATTGATCGTTTTAGGAAAACATTCTTGTGGTGGAAAGTGCTTTAAATTATCTCAGCAAGCTGAAAAATTATACAATGGCAAATTTTTTACACAAAAGTTTCTAGGACTCTGGAAAATCGAAAAATAACATCGATTACAAAATAATTGCCCACAAAATTGAAATATTGATTTCTTGAAACCTATGTCAAAGTGGGATCATTTCTTGATCTCCTGGTATGAGAATTTCAGTAGAATTTCCCAGACTGTTCAAGGTAAATCTCGAAAACCCTCGATGTATTTCAAAAACAAAAAACTCACCGCTTTCAAATTTGTATGGTTCTAAAAATCAAATTATGCAATCAAAAACAATTATTTCTGTTGGAATATTCATGAATCAATTTCTTTTCCACTTTCTGATCATATTCTTTTTCGGACTTATGAGTAATTTCAAGACTTTTCAGAATTTTTTTCTACGAGTCATGATGTTTTGCGCTACAAGAAAAATTATGTATATTTCCATATAATTTTCCATATCTCGAGAATGGATAAACATCCAATATTGATATATCAAAATTTTCAATCGCATAAAAGTTGGTTTGAATGTTTTCGACATACAAACGGTGTACAAACATACAATAATGTTGTGTAAAATATCTTTCCAGACCTTTTTCTCTATTGATTAGAAAATTTCAAGCTCTTTTTACAATTCAATTTATGTTTTACAAAGTTTGCACTGCAAACTTAAATTATTCACCTGAGCTGAACTGCGATCAGTCACTGGTGTTTAAACCAGATTTTGCCCGATTATTGGGTAACTTTTGCTCAAAAATCTGTTACTTATGCACAAAAGTGAGGAAAAAAAACCGGTTCCACATTAGACCCTCATAGATGTGTAAGTGCATTTTAGAGACTGATTCATGAGTTATGAATTTTTAAAGTAAGTATTATTGGAAAAACTAAAAATGTTATAAACTCAACTAAAACTCCCCATCTATTAAATTTTTTCCATTGTAATCTAGTAAGTTCGATGGTTGTAAAGATGTTAATGTAAACCACTCATACCGATATTAGCATATATTAATAAAGCTTTGTTTTTGGATCTTCAAAAACTATCGCACCTTTAATATTTATTAAGAGTAGTTAAAAATATACAATGAAATTATTAATTGAATAGGAATTTTTGAATTAGAATCAGTCAAGTTTTTTCTCTATTTTTCAACTAAGATTATTTCAAATTCAAAACTGACAAGTTTCTTAAATGAGTGCAGTTTAAAACAAAATATTTAAAAACTTCGTTTTTTGCAGAAAAAAAACATGTCATACGTTAAGTCCGTCTGTTACGAATATCTTGATTTATCTCTGCGAGTTATTTCAAAAGACACTTCACCTATCCGTGGTCAGAAGAATTAATTTGATAATAATAATTTGAACTAAAATACACGTTATTATCGAAATCGACAACACCAATATGCATTTTTCAGAAGTGTGACTTCCACGAGGGGGGGGGGGGTAATCATATTTGTGACAAAGTTTGACAGGGGGGGAGGCGGTCTAAAAACCTGAAATTTGATGGACGTCATTTTTGAATCACCCCAAACTACTGGATGGTAATTGAACTGTACGTTCGAAAAGGTTTATTCTTCTCAAGGAATAATTAAGAAAGTCAGCGAGGAAAACGTTCTCATTAACAACGCAGTACCTAAAATTTAATCGAATTGTAGCGATCCTGTTCAGATTCTCAACGGATTATATCTTATAAATTATGAACAATGCACCTTATGGATCAATGGAGAGATGTACATGAATGGTGGTGTTACTATAAAAAGACATACATATCTTCCTACAACAGGTATCTTAGTAAACGAGACGGTTTCTTTGCCGATTGAGTACCTTCAAAATATCACCCTAGATTAACGCGAATAATTGGAGAGGGTAAACTTGACTTCCAGAAATTGAAAGCTACACGGGTAAAAATTCTGCCCGAGCAGGAATACAGCATAGAGATAAGAAGTGTTAGCATAAGGAAACTTATATATGTATGTTTCATAATTAAATGAATGAATTTTTCTGTGTTACTCTATTCGATTGGGAATAAACTACGAAGCCCCTGCTTCTGATGTGACGTTTCTGATTGAAGAACCGAAAGAATCATTTATTAGTTTGATATTGATGCGGAGTGGAACTTTTTCACCACATGTCACGATAAAGGTCCATGTGATGCTTTGGAAGGAGTCTTAAAAAGGAATGCTGCTAAAGCAAGTTTGCAGGGGCGTCAAATTACAACTGCAAAAAAGCTCAATAAATGGGTAATTTCCAAGTCCGATTCGAAAGTACGCTATGGTTTCTTTCTCCGAATCAGATTATAAAGCAATGAAAAAAGAAAAAAAACCCGTTATAATCATGTGAAGCAAATTTCCGAAATTCAGTCACATCATAGTTTTAGGCCGCAAAATGAAGATTATATTATAGTCGAACTGTCACAGCTCCTTAAGCGTGTTTTATGTCTATAATAATAAACATATTTAAAAACCTCAAGAGATTGTCTAATCAAAGTCCAAATAGAAATCGATATGGGGTGAACGATGCATTTCCTAAATTTAATTTCTTAATACTAAATTTCATACCCTATGCATTTTAATTACATTTCTAGGAATCTCTGTGCCAATTTATAATACCCACCAGCAATCTATAAATTTGATTGAAGTCTTTGGAAAATCCATGGTCTAGCATCCGAATTGAAACAAGTGAAGATAATATGACTTAGTAACAGTCAGCATAAATCAATGGATACACGTAATAGTTTAGACGCATATGGGTATGGCGTAAAACACCAAAACTTGATGACATCATAAAAATATACATCTGGGAAACCAGAAAATATTTTCCTGTAATTTTTTGATAAATATATCATTACATATGGTGTAAAGCAGTCAAAATTTTCAAGAAAAAATATAAAATGGTATTCTATGGTATTCTATTCTATTTCATTCTAGAATAGTTTAAAATAAAACTCGGTTGTTTGTTGAGGTTTTTATATATGTTTATTATTATAGACATAAAACACGCTTAAGGAGCTGTGACAGTTCGACTATAATATAATCTTCATTTTGCGGCCTAAAACTATGATGTGACTATGATACACGTAATAGTTTAGACGCATATGGGTATGGCGTAAAACACCAAAACTTGATAACATCAAAAAAATATACATCTGGGAAACCAGAAAATATTTTCCTGTAATTTTTTGATAAATATATCATTACATATGGTGTAAAGCAGTCAAAAGTTTCAAGAAAAAATATAAAATGGTGAATCCTAGAGGGTTTGAGCTGTTTAGTGGAATACCTGTTACTAGAAATGAGAAGAAAAATTAGTAAAACGCTCCAACTTTGTCCAAGTAACTGATTATTTATAGTCATAAAAAAAAAGTTATGACCTTTTTTTCGAAATCCATCGAAAACTGCAATTTCAAAAATGGCTTGTAAGATGGAACACGATTCGTTTTTTGCTAGTAACATGTAGAATTTTTATTTTTTCGAGGATCTTTCGAAAGAGGAACTAAAATGCTCCAAGTTTGCCCACGGAATTTATAGTCATCAGAAAACATTTTGGCCTATTTTCGAAATCCATCGAAAATTGCAATTTCAAAAAAATGTATTGTTATATTTTAATTTATTGTTGATTCTTTGGCATTTCCAAACGTAAAAAATATCATTTAAAAATGATTTTAAAACAAAAAAAAAATGTGTTCCATCTTACAAGCATCACAGTGTGCTATCTAACAAACATGACGCAATAAACACAAAACATCAAAAAATTGTTTCACTTTACGATTTATTTGGAATGCCAACACTTTTGAACATTGAAACCTGAAAGAGCTAAATCGAATGAGTGTATTCACTCCAGAAGCAAATGAAAATTTAAAAATAGTAAAAAATTAGGTTTCCACTTGGGGAAGGTCCATTAATTATGTCACGCAGTAAGGGGGGAGGGGGGGTTTGGGAAAACGTGACGATCCATACAAAAAAAATTGAAGGTCCATACAAAAAACGTGACAAGGGGGGAGGGGGGGTTAGAACAAGTCATTTTTTGCGTGACGTAATTAATGGACGTTCCCTTGTCAGCGCGATAGTGTTGTCGGGCTTCAAATGGTGAGTTGACAACTTCTAAGAAGGATGCGACCGACCTCCGATCCTCACAAGTTCCTACCCCACGCCTCCACGAGTCATATGATCACAAAAGACTGCCAGTTGAAACATGGAGACGCTGGTTGGCGTAGCCTGGGCAATGTTGTCAATCTGACAATAGCGAAGTGAGGGGGTGCGACCGGTAAATCATATCATAATTTTCCATTATCATATCTTTCAGGTCTACCAGGTCATCAGGTATTGTAAAATAATTTAACATTTAAAATTAAATTTTTTCTTCATGGCAGTCATACATTGTCTAAATTTTCTGGTTCATAATGGATGCGACAGTTTGTCTACAATTGCAACAAAACAGCAGTCGGCACAGATTTATAATCAATGTATGTAAGACCCTTTGTGACCAAAATTTCATGTTGATAAAATTTACGAATTTGGAGTTATCATAACATATGTGAAAAAAGTCATTTTTGGACATAGCAATTTCAAAAAACCGTATTTCTGTGAAAAATTTAGGTAGCATATTTATAATTTCTCCATACCTTAAAAAAATATAGCAAATAATGTGGACAAAATTTGAACTGTTTCCATCAAGTGGTTTGGACTACAGCTGACGTCAAAGTTGATGCACCAAAATGGGCATTTCTCTTTTTCACCCGATACTAACGTTTCTGAAATATCGGTGCAAAAAAAAAAGCCGAAATTTTTAACATGCTACCTAAATTTTTCACTGAAATACGGATTTTTGAAATTGCTTTGTCCAAAAATGACGTTTTTCACATATGTTATGATAACTTTAAATTTATAAACTTCATGAACGTGAAATACACATAAGGTTTATACACTGTTTATAATGTTGTTAAATTTTCAGCCAAAAATATTGATAATTGACAAAGTTACAGGAGGTTAAACATGGAGTTTTTTGAAAACAAAATTTTGCTCGGCTTTTTTTTGCTACTGAGTGTAAATACTTTTAATTATTATGTCTTATATGTCCAATTATCATTATGATTTAGAAGTATCTAGTTGAATAAAAGAAGCTGCGACTGAATCTATGGTAGGCTTTTGCACTTATTACCTAATGTATTTTTCAATTCCGGTTTGCAAATGGACCTTTTTCCAAATTTGAGCTGTTTGCCATTCGGATAGTGTCTGATGTGTCTGTATCATAACTCACAATATCATTATATTTGATGAAATTGTTTTATTGATTTTACTTCTTAGATGATTTAAAAATTGCTTATTGTTTTTTGTTGTTGTTGTTTGTTGTTTTCTCCATTTGTCTTTAACTCCCTTACACAGGAGCAATAATTATTAGGCCAGCACAGATAAAAGCGTATTGCTGTTATAAAATCAACATCAAGCAGCAAATAGTGACCATGACAACAGTAAATTAAAATGTATATATGTTATTTTTGTATAATTTAACAAAAATTTTTAGGATGCCTCAAATCAAGATTTTGGGAAATTGCTGCTATCACTGAAAACAAACAAAAACGTGCATAAGCGTGAAACCACAGAACTCTACACTTTAACACTTTACAACATTTCTTACATTTCAGGATCCACCAAAGGGAGATCATAAATAATAGATACCGAGTGATTACAGTATTTTTCATTTACATAAATACATACACTATTATATAAATATTTCATGGGAATGGGAGGGACCATCAGGGCACCCGATTGAAGCACTCTGGATGGGGAGAGTGGAAATGCCAACTCCCCATTGTTAACAGTTTGTGAATAGAGGGCGGGCTCTTCTCCCCGCCCATTGGGGCATCCTCATGTTAGATAGCTTGCTCTCTTGACCAATTGTCCAATCTTGTTGTTGGAAGGAGATTCTTTATATCCCTGTGGATACGTATAAGTAATGTTGCCTATCGATCCACCCAACACCTTTTTGGCCCTTCATACAATGGCATGATTAGGATAATCAGTGGTTATTAAAGCTTGGTCAAGTCTAACAGCGAGGAGAGCTCACTGCTGTCGGACTTAGTTTCCGTGCTACAATGGGTGGTAGTACATATCATACATACAGCGCGATAGTGTTGTCGCTATGAATGTCAAAAGTGGCACTGTTCCATCTTACAAGCCGTTCCATCTTACAAGCCTTTCCTCAACTATTTTCTAAATACAAAATGTTTACCTATCATTATTTTGTCATCATCATTGGAAAGAAGCACACAAGTGTTGCCAGATCAGTGGAAATGCAGCCCAAAAGTGCTTTTGATAATCCTCTAGTACTTCTTACCGATAAATATTATAGAGATGGCGATCAATGGTCAGATACAGTATTTGCAAATAGAAGAAATGCTGCATTTGATCATATAGAATCAGTTGAAATAGTTTCAAATCAAATCAAAACAAACCAGCACACTTTTGGAAAGCATTACCAGATAGGGGAACTGTTCCATTATTCATCTCATGATCCATTATTCATATTAATCGCAAATGTAGGTTTGATGTATCAATCAATTGATTCCGTTTGTGGCTTGCTTTCAACAACAATTAAAAATAATTAAAATTAACAATTAATAAAAAGTACGAAATCAGAAATGAGATGAAAATGGGAATGGTAACCCTAGATGCTATACTTTTATCGAAATCATTCAGCGTGAAACGATTTTGCTTATTTAATTTTAGGAACATTCTAGTTTTAAAGACAATGGATTCCTGTTAAATATTGTTAGCGGCGTGAGTGATCGAGTGAGCACAGAAAAAAAACAATAAATCTCTCAGCGAAAAAAGATACTAAAAGTGGAACAAAAGGAGCAGGATCAGCAAGGAAACATCAAACATAGTAAGAGAGAGTACCAAAGAGAGAGTATCAAACATAGTAGGGTGAGATCTAAGAAATTATTAATAAATACGAATTACATACTACTAAATACGTGCCATGATCGTAACAGAACATGTTTCGATAATGGAAGTGTAAATATAGTACAAATATCCAATTGATATAAGTATTGTGTTCATGCGGGGCATGTTGTAAGTGAGAATGACCTCGGAATGGACGTGAGTGACCAGGCATTCTGAAATGGGTCACTGGATCTCAACAGAGCAATCACCTTTCAACAGCCGGGCTAAAAATGTTTACAGTTTGTGATTAGAATAAAAGCATGATAGCTGCAGATATTTTTCTTCCATAAAAGCACTGCCGGACAGTGGGAGTTGGATCACACACACACACACACACACACACACACACACACACACACACACACACAAACGCGCGCGCACACGCGGTTAGGTATAAACAAAATAATAATAATAGGATAGGTATAAACAAAATAATGATAGGTAAACATTTTCTATTCAAAGTGGCGAAGGTTTTCTTTAAGTCGAATTATTAGTACGGGACACTGAAGAAGTCTGCACATTGTAGCCGAAATACGCGTATCTGTCAAGATAAGCAAAGGTAGTTGGAATTAAATGGAAAATACTCTTTTTTTTTTCTTCTCATTTCTAGTTATAAAATCGTATAGTGCCCTCTAGTCAGATACCATGTAAATCTCAAAATACCAATAAAATCAATGTTTTACAATATGTACAAAAATCCAATTTTTCAATGCCGTCAATTTTTTTTCTTTAAAGTAAGTCGTTTTTTTTATGTTCCTTGATTATAGAGATTTTCAGCTCTGGGGTGGTTCATCTCCCGTTGTAGTCACTCAAATACTTTTTGGGTATTTTCATAACTTGTCCGGGGTGAGATTCGAACTCGCGACTTTGGCGTGAGAGATATGGATGTTAACCACTCCGCCGGGGTCACACTATTAAAGTAGATAATTGATTATCTTCCGTTTGATCTTTTAACATTTGAAATCGGTTCAGTGATTCAAAAGTTATAATTTGTTGAAAAAAGCAAATCGATTTTTGAAACCCCAATGCAAAAATTAAAAATTACATGTATAATATTTCCCAAGTAACCACGAGGCTATAATAGCATGCATAAATAAGGCATATGCATTACGTCTAGATATATGTATATATATATATATATATATATATATATATATATATATATATATATATATATATATATATAATATATATATATATATATATATATATATATATATATATATATATATATATATATATATATATATATATATATCAGCGATTCCAAGGGAAAAGAATAGATATGAAAAAAAAAGTTGTCCGATTTTGCTCAAAATCGCATGGTATGTTCTTCATCGAAGTTAATAAGACCCGTGTTTTTTTATTTTTTTATTAGGGTGACCGTGTTCGATGTACGGTTACCAGAAAAATCGACATTTTTCGAAATTTTTTATTTTCGAAAAATCATAACTTCTGAACCGCTGAATTGATTTAAAATATTGTTTTTATTAATAGAAAGATTATTACTTTTTGTTTTTATAAAAAATATTTGTTTAAATAATTAATGTACTCAAATATGCTAAAATGGTCAATATATTTGTTTTTTATGAATTTTGAAATGTTGGACCACAACGACTATTTATTTTTATATTTTTTTATTAAAATTCAAACATTTTTACATAACATATCAAAAAATCTCAAATGTTCATCGAGCCGATTTTGAGTTAAATTTTTTGAAAATTTCAAGTTTTTTGCCTATACACACATGGAATGAGCATCATTTTCCATCACTTCAAAATGACTGCGGGAATCATTTCATTGAAGTTATCAAACTTATTCCTAATAAATTAATGATAACCATTTTAACAAATCTTGTTTTATTTGTGAAGTATTGTACCCATCATAAGTAGGGGAGGCTGGTCCAATTCTGACCCCATTAAATGTAAGAACTATAAATCAGCCTCAAATTGTTTAAAAGCAGAGACCAACATTGCTAGGATTTACTCAGCCATGGTTTACGCTATAACTGGAGCCACAATGGTCCGTTACCGTCCAAATTCAGCATGAGTGCTCATAAGGATTGTAGAGGCACTCATGCCGAATTTGAGTTGTAGCGTAAACCACGACTGAGTAAACTTAACTCATATTTTGAATTATTCCACATTAGGGTCATTTTGAGTTAATCGAACCGAAACTAGAATACAAATTTTTTTAGGGTGCAGAACATTTTTTCTCAAATTTAGTCAATTTTGAAGTCCAAAAAACACAATTTCTCCGACCAATGCATTCTACATTGGAATTCTTTGTGTAATGAAAGTTTATTACTTTTTGTTTTTATTGAAAATATTGGTTAAAATAGTTAATGTACTCAAATTTGCTAAAATGGTCAATATATTTGTTTTTTTACGATTTTCGAAATGATGGACCACAACGACTATTTATTTTTATATTTTTTTATGAAAATTCAAACATTTTTACATAACATATCAAAAAAAAAGAAATGTTCATCAAGCCGTTTTTGAGTTTAATTTTTTGAAAATTTCAAGTTTTTTGCCCATACACACATGGAATGAGCATCATTTCACATCACTTCAAAAAAATTGCGGGAATCATTTCATTGAAGTTATCAAACTTATTCCTAATAAATTCATGATAACCATATTTACAAATCTAGTTTTATTTGTGAAGTAATGTACCCATCATAAGTAGGGGAGGCTGGTTCAATTCTGACTCCATTAAATGTAAGAACTATAAATCAGCCTAAAATCGTTTAAAAGCAGAGAGAGACCAACATTGCTAAAGTTTACTCAGCCATGGTTTACGCTATAACTGGAGCCAAAATGGTCGGTTAGCGTCCAAATTCATGATGAGTGCTCATAAGGATTGCTGGGGCACTCATGCCGAATTTGAGTTGTAGCGTAATCCACGACTGAGTAAACTTAACTCATATTTTGAATTAATCCACATTGAGTGAACCGAACTGAAACCATACTAAAGAAACGTTTAATACAATGAAGCACGACTGCTCAAATTACCATGGTTAGATTAATAGTTACAGGGAACCTACTCCTTAACTAAATGGTTATGCAGTGGAAAGGAGAACAAAGTTGGATAAAAGCTATTCCTACTTTTGCAATACCTGCTATTGCAGACTTTATCGCTTTATCAAGAAAGAAAACGAGCCAGCAACTCCAAGTGCAGTTAATCTAGAATGTGAAAATCAAGAACTCACCGTTTCTGACCAGTGTTTGATTTTCAAAGAGCAATATCCTACTTTTTAAATTGGATTTTAAAAGTTTTCCAGTAGCCGCCCAAAAAAGTGCAACGCATACTGTCTGCGTATGCATTTATCATCAGAATGTTAAATTAATGTTTAAAACCCTTAAGGTTAAGAAACTTATTCCTAACCATTTTAAAACGTATCTTGACTTGTTTTTTAAATTACTCTGTGAAAATCCTACAGAGAAATGTTGGTTGAAAACCTGTGATCATTGCCCGGGTACGCAGACACTGGAGAATGACCTGATGAATTTTCTTGAAAACATCGATTCCTTAGAATTTAAACAATAGAAGCAAACAGATCGTTGTCATCTAAATTCAATGCGAATGGATGCAGAAGAGTTTGTGGAAACATTTTTAGAAAAATTAAGCGAATTATCTCCTCATAATGTTATTGCAGAGCAACAAGGTAACTACTTAAAACAACTTAAAACTAATTTGGAAGCAACTGACTGCATTGTAATTGCTGACTTCTCTGAAAATTACTCTTTTGTTATTCTGGACGCTATACAAGGTTTTCATTGGGCAAACGCTCAATGCACAATCCATCCTTTAGCCAAATATTATAAGGATGAAGCACAAAATTTAAAGTTTACAAGCTTCATAGCAATCGCAGAATTTACTAAACATAACCATGTTGCCGTTCGGCTGTTTGTAACAAATTGTGTGAATTTCATTAAAAAAAGCTACCTCACCTGAAAAATATCCATTTTTATCTAATGAAGGCAGTCAATACAGAAATAAGATGACTGCTTTCAATTTGTGCCACATGTACAAGGACTTCGGCCTTAATGCAGAGTGGAACTTTTGCCACTTGCCATGGAAAAGGGCTTTGTGACGCTTTAAGAGGCGTTCTAAAGCGAAACGCTTCAAAAGCAAGTTTACAAGGCCATCATATTACAACTGCATACGAACTTTACTCTTGGACTGTTTCTAAAGTAGATTCCAAAATATATTACTTGTTTTTCTCGGAAAAAGATTACAATGCAATGGAAAAGAAAATAAAGAACCGTTATACTCCTGTAAAACAAATCTCTGGGACACAATCGTTTCATTACTTTAAGCCACAAAATGAAAATTACATTATCGTGAAACGGTTTTCGTTTTCAGATGAAGAAAAGTGCGTTAAATTGTAAGAATTTTGCTATGTAATTTTTTTTTGATGAATTATGAAAAATAAAAATAATTAAATAATCAAATTAAATGCTGAGTTTTAATTGAAGGTAATCTGAGAAAACCCTTGCTTGTAGTCTAAAGCTTTGAGATTTGAGCTCCAATTCCTCAATATAGCGGAGCCTGGTCCAATCCCGACCCTGTGGCCAATTCCGACCTCCCAAGATTCTCTCAGACAGCGCTGGTTGCCAAATTTTTAATAATACCAATGGAAAGCTTTCATTACACAAAGAATTTCAACGTAGATTGCATTGGTCGGAGAAATTGTGTTTTTTGGACTTCAAAATTGACTAAATTTGAGAAAAAATGTTCTACACGCTAAAAAAATTTGTATTCTAGTTTCGGTTCGGTTCACTCAAAATGACCCTAATGTGGAATAATTCAAAATATGAGTTAAGTTTACTCAGTCGTGGTTTACGCTACAACTCAAATTCGGCATGAGTGCCTCTGCAATCCTTATGAGCACTCATGCTGAATTTGGACGCTAACGGACCATTGTGGCTCCAGTTATAGCGTAAACCATGGCTGAGTAAACCCTAGCAATGTTGGTCTCTGCTTTTAAACAATTTGAGGCTGATTTATAGTTCTTACATTTAATCAAAGAGAACAGACATCCAAGCTAGAGTGCCCGCCGTGTGTAAATTTCTGTAAATGCCATTTTAACATTATAGCTAGTTTCCGTTAGTTTTGGTGATTCGTATATCGATGGCGCCACCTACGCGCCTTGAGATTTGATAGTCTGTCAATTTTAGTTTGGTGAAACCTAGACCAGGCCGCTGATTTTCCAACGGTTTGCTTTTTAAAAGTTTACTCAGTAAATTGGGGAAAAAAGGTTTGAGCCTGGATGTCTGTTCTCTGTGATTTAATGGAGTCAGAATTGGACCAGCCTCCCTACTTTTGATGGGTACAATACTTCACAAATGAAACTAGATTTGTAAACATGGTTATCATGAATTTATTAGGAATAAGTTTGATAACTTCAATGAAATGATTCCCGCAGTTATTTTGAAGTGATGGAAAATGATGCTCATTCCATGTGTGTATAGACAAAAAACTTGAAATTTTCAAAAAATTTAACTCAAAAACGGCTCGATGAACATTTGAGATTTTTTTATATGTTATGTAAAAATGTTTGAATATTTTTAAAAAAAAATAAAAATAAATAGTCGTTGTGGTCCAACATTTCGAAAATCATAAAAAAACAAATATATTGACCATTTTAGCAAATTTGAGTACATTAATTATTTTAACCAATATTTTTAATAAAAACAAAAAGTAATAATCTTTCTATTTATAAAAAACATTAAAAATCGATCCAGTGGTTCAGAAGTTATGATTTTTTTTAAATAAAAAATTTCGAAAAATGTCGATTTTTCTGGTAACCCTATATCGAACATGGTCACCCTAATAAAAAAATAAAAAAATACGGGTCTTATTATTTTCGATGAAGAACATACCAAGCGATTTTGAGCAAAATCGGACAACTTTTTTTTTCAACTCTTTTCCCGTGGAATCGCTATATATATATATATATATATATATATATATATATATATATATATATATATATATATATATATATATATATATATATATATATATATATATATATATATATATATATATATATATATATATATATATATATATATATATATATATATATATATATATAAATATATATATATATATATATATATATATATATATATATATATATATATATATATATATATATATATATATATATATACAGCAATTCCATGAAAAAAAGTTATACGATCTCTCAGAATTTTATAATATTCGGTAGGATTGTTCAACATCGAAAAATATTAGACCCGTATTTTTTATTTCGTTATTAGACTGGACCTTTCTGCGTTAGACTGGTCCAAAAATCGTGATTTTTCAAAATCTTCAATTTTCAAAAATTTATAACTCCTAAACCGTTTAACCGATTTTAGTCATTTTTGGCCATTGTATTGGTATTTTTTGAATTTCCAAGCAAAAATACGAAACCTTTGAATATATCAATTTTTGTATGAAAAAAATACAAAACAAATAGTTTTTCTTGAATTTGACTGCGAGGGGCCTCAACGACTCCTTGTTTTAGTATTTTTAAATGAAAGAACATTCAATTTTACATAACATATCAAAAAATTGGAGATGTTCTGCGTGTCGTTTTGGAGATACAATTTTTTAAATAATAAATCATTACTCTTCATTTTATACATCACCTGCCTGTAGAAACGATGAAGATGCATGGTAGATTACCATGCGTCTCCATCCAATCAAACCTATGACTAATGAAATCTATGAGTTACTTACAAACTTAGTATAACATTCGAATCAGTCTTTAAGGCTTTCCGTTAACCACACAGACCAATTGCTATTTTTTGACGATTACCTTTTCAAATAAATAAGGCTTTAAAATTTCAAATATTTTTGCTTAGTGTAAGTTCCAAGAAAAAAACACTTTAAAGCCGCGCGACATGATGAACATGTTAAAAAATAAGAAAAACACTTTTATACATTTATTTTTATTTATTAAGTTTTTTCATAACAATTTTATACATTTTTCTTCCGTTGAAAATGAATTTTGTTTCACAATAATATACTCTTCGTTTTGAGGCTTAAAACTATGGAATGACTGAGTCCCTGAAATTTGCTTCACACGTGTGTAACGATTTTTTAATTTTCTTTCCATTTTATTATAGTCGGATTCCGAAAAAAATTGATAGTGTATTTTCGAGTCTGGCTTAGAAATAGCCCATGAATAAAGTTCTTCGGCCGTTGTTATGTGATGATCTTGCAAACTGGCTTTCGCAGCATTTCGTTTCAATACGCCTCCCAAAGCATCACAAGGGCCCTTTCCATGACAAGTAGCGAAAAAATTCCACTCGGCATCTATGCCAAAATCTTTTGCATGTTGCACAAATTAAAAGCGGTCATTTTATTTTTGTATTGGCTTCCAGATCCATCTGAGAAGAAATAAATTTTCTCTAAACCTGATAACTTACTTTTTATGAACGCTATGCATTGAGTCAAAAAAAGACGCACTGCGACATGATTATGTTTAGTGAAATCAGCAATTGCAATAAAACTGGTAAACTTCAAATCATTTGATTCTTCATCTTTAAAATAAATAGCACAAGGGTGAATAGTACATTGAGCGTTTGCCCAATGAAAGCCTTGAACTGCATCCTGCACAACGAATGAATAATTCTCCGAAAAATCACAGATTATGATACACTCAGTAGCTTTTAAATTGTTTTTCACGTGTTTTAAATAGTTTGCCTGTCGCTCAGCTGTAAAGTTATGTGGCAATAAATTGAGTAATTTTTCTAAAAAAGTATCAATAAATTCTTGTGTGTCCATTTCAACTAAGTCCAAACTGCATCTTTCTGCTTGACGCCATTGTTTAAATTGTAATGATTCAACGTGACCGTTATTAAGAATGGTCATAAGTTCTACCGCCAAAATTTGCATTCCCGGACAATTTTCGCAACATTGCTGCCAGCAATGCTCATTTGGATTTTGACAAATTATTTTTGAAAACATATCATGGTAGGACTGAACACCATCTGGAAGTAATTGTTTACTTTGGAGTGTTTTAAAAATCAATTTAACGTTTTGGTGGTAAATGCAAACGCACACCGTATGCGTGCCACTTGTTCCTGCCAAAATGCAGTGTTTTGGACGGTTACTGGCGAACATCGAAAATCCAATCTTAATATCAGGATGAGTATTTTTAAATATGGAGTACGCCTCTTGCAAATTGCATAAAACTAACCTTCTTTGTATGTAGATCCTACCTTCTTCATTGTTGGATATCAAATAATCCCTTTTTCCCGGGCACACACGACTTATATCGTCGCTATTATAAAAATTACGAACACGCATTAGCGTTTCCTCTCTAACGAAGCTCTACTAATCCTCTTTTTAGGCACTGACATTATTCCCTCCTGTTGTTGTAATACTTTCACTTGGTTGGCCATATATTGGGAAACATCAAACTCTTGCATAATCCTATATGTAGACCAACTTTTGGGCAGTGTGGTTAAAATCCTATACCGCTCATTGCTATCTTTTGTTTCCTTAAATTTATCCTTAAGCTGTGTTAGCATTTCATTATCGTCAGACAAAAACGTGTTATTGGTGGTACCGATCGATTCATAGCTGGTTGTTTCCAATGAGCCTGTAAATAAATATAACAAATTATTGATTAAAAATTGATTGATTGGAAATCATGCAAATAATTTCTATTTTATTATTTACTTTGGTAGGGAAAAGGAACAATGCCGGACGGTCCTGCAAGGGCAATCGTTTCGTGACTGGTTGCTTCGCACGATTCTAAAAGAATGTAAAAATAAAAATGTTCCAGTAACAATTGCAAGAGAAGAATTCAAATTAAAACAGAATTATATGAACTTTTATATAACATACCTGTAGTGCCTATACTGGATGGTCCTGTAATGGGTTCTTCGGTCATGGTATCAATGTGCTTATACAATTTCTTGTAGCAACTTTGACAAATGAAAGAGCTACTCTCATCAATTTTAACCTTTTTTTCCACAGCATGGTCGTACAATTTTGCGTTGATTTTTCTGGAACACGAACTCAACACCCAAACACTACAAATTGAACACTTACGTTTCATTTTACGATATTCTTTGATATAACTGTTCTGATATGATACTTTGTTTTCAACTGGTAACTTCTTACATAAATTTCCGTGTTTTATATGATGTTTATATTGTACCTACGATCAAGTGAAGTGAACTGCAGCCTAGACTACAATAGGTATTGAATTGTTTCTCGGCTGTAGCGATCAGGTCTATTTGCAGACGGGAGCGAGTAGAGCGGAATTTCTAAAGCGAGAAAGCAACAGAATAACAGATAACGCAAGCGAGCGACGAGTATGAAATGAAAGAGATGTTGTTCACTCTGCTGCTTCTCCGCTTTAGAAATTCCACTCTACTCCCTCCCGTCAGCGAGTAGACCTGATCGCTACAGCCGAGAAACAATTCAATTCAATCTCACAGGTCGATAAACATTCTACATCTACAGTAGGTAGTCAATACGTATCAACGGTTCTTCTTTTAAATAATAATACCAATGCCCCTCTGTGTAACGAAAAGAATGTTAGGTAATCAAATTGTCAATATCTACCTAAAGTCTCATTAGTCTTAGTTGCTATAATATTATATAATTATGTCAAGTAAATATTATTTATTATATAATATTTACTTGACATTCTGTGACCTACTCATAGATTTCATTAGTCATAGGTTTGATTGGATGGAGACGCATGGTAATCTACCATGCATCTTCATCGTTTCTACAGGCGGGTGATGTATAAAATGAAGAGTAATGATTTATTATTTAAAAAATTGTATCTCCAAAACGACACGCAGAACATCTCCAATTTTTTGATATGTTATGTAAAATTGAATGCTCTTTCATTTAAAAATACTAAAACAAGGAGTCGTTGAGGCCCCTCGCAGTCAAATTCAAGAAAAACTATTTGTTTTGTATTTTTTTCATACAAAAATTGATATATTCAAAGGTTTCGTATTTTTGCTTGGAAATTCAAAAAAATACCAATACAATGGCCAAAAATGACTAAAATCGGTTAAACGGTTTAGGAGTTATAAATTTTTGAAAATTGAAGATTTTGAAAAATCACGATTTTTTGGACCAGTCTAACGCAGAAAGGTCCAGTCTAATAACGAAATAAAAAAATACGGGTCTAATATTTTTCGATGTTGAACAATCCTACCGAATATTATAAAATTCTGAGAGATCGTATAACTTTTTTTCATGGAATTGCTGTATATATATACACACATATATACATATATACATACATATACACATATATACATACATATATACATACATACATATACACACACATACACATATATATATACACACATATATACGTGTATACACATAAAAGAAGTGATAGATTCAAGATAGGAAAGCCTAAGTTGGAACCTTAGTGGACCCTCCCGGTTACTTCAATAGAATTGGTGTTAGTTATTACAACTCAATCTGAGGTGCGCTTTAATGGTAGATTTAGATTCAAGACCCGGGAAACTGAATAAGAAAAAAAAATGATAGTAAAATAAAAGTTAAGAGTGGAGGTGTTAATTATATTACTGTTAAGTAAACTGTCGAGGCCTTCTATAATAGCTCGTAAAATCTGAAATCGTTAATCTAAGATTCTTAAAACTACCCTAAATCTATTGCCCATGTACGCAACAACACACACGCAGGAACCATTGTAAAACTAATGAGAGAGAACGATAATATCTCATCCAACTCACTTTCCACACGATCACCCGAAGTTAAAGGGGTCATCAATCGTCTGATAAACAACAAAAGACCAGTACGAATAAATCTCCCAGTAAGATCGGTCGATTACAAGAAGTTTTAAATCCCATTTTCCAAGTCCTAAAATAACTTATTCGCGAATTTGATAAGTAAAGTGAGAGTTCTGGTGTTGATATCCCAAATCCGTTCGCGTATGTGCTAAACTAATACTCTGGTTAGAGAGCATCGATAGCAGAGCAAAAGAAGTGCGACCTACATGCTTGCCACATTCGCTGAGCTTGTGATTTTTAAGTAAGAACGATAGCCTGTTGATATATCAAGCATTCCATTATCCAAAGCTAACATGTTAAACATAAGAGGAAGTGCTACCAACTATATGCAAGTGACTATTACCTAGGTGAGTATAATAACAAACACTCAGTTATTCATAAAACTATAGATAACGATCACCTCATTAAGGCGCCGTTGATCCCTTCAGAAATGCATAATACGCAGCAATGCGTTATTGACAACAAAAACAAGAGAGAGAAGTGAAGAAAAAAAAATTAAAAGAAAAAAAACAAAGTAATTGTTAATGTGAGTTGATGAGAATAACTATAAAAGACACATCTGCCTACCACCAAGAGTAAGAATAAAGCAGGAGAGAAAAGTTAGTAATATTACAAAACTATACAACTAATCTAAGCTAAGCTAAGCGCAGCGGATGAACGTTGGTTTCGGGGTCTTGTTAGTGCTAGAATGGTTAGTATACCCGTACTTAAGCCCTGGCGGTCCCTCTAACAATAGAGATAGGCAGCTGTTGTTAAATCATGCGCAACTGTTTCTATAGCTATGTTAAAGGTATGATAAATCAAGTTTCGAAGAAAGAAAAAAACAAAAAACAACATAACTTTATAGAAATATCTCAGCTAAAATGATTAGTATTAATCTAAAGACTGATTATATCGACACTTGACGAATCATCGTCAAACCCTCCATCCTTGACCAGGGAAATTTATCATTTTTGAGATTTCGATACCAAATAATAGACAACAAAATAGTTTTACCATCGTAAAAATATTCTAAAATGGTCGAGTTACGAACAAATTAATCAAAGTGTGGAATGATGTTACAAAAAATATATTTTTTTACATTAATTGTTAAAGTGGGACCCGAGTCTTGTTACTGCTAAATTTGAATGCCTGTTTTGAAATCCCATTGATATTTGAAAATAACTAAATACTTTATTATATAAGAGGTTTAGTACTTTTGGCGGGAACCAATTTCATAGAAGTAGAGCTAAACACTACTTTTTTTACAATGGCTTCGAATTTTAGCGTAACACAAATTTCTGCATAACCTGAAAATTAATCAAGCAAATAGAACCAAATTTATCATGTGGAGGTTTTTTAAAGGCATGAAATGTTTCTATGAAGATTTGAGAACTCTCCCCTCTTTAGAATAATCAAGTGGATGGAACTAAATGGGACATGTCGAATGTTTTTAAGGCAAGAAATGTTTCTATGTGATTCGAGACCCATCCCCGGCTCTCATACAAACGAAACGCAAATTTCTGCGTAACTCTAGAACTAATCAAGGAAATAGAATAAACTTTGCATGCGAACCTTTGGCATATGGATCTTTGACATATAGATGTTTGGCCGAATGGACTTTTGGCCAAATGGATGTTTAGTCGAATGGACCTTTGGGCGAAAATTTGCTATCAGTCGTGTTAATTACTGGGTCTTCCCTTAGCTCAGTCGGTAAAGGCGCAGCCACAAAGCAACACCATGCTGGAGGTGGCTGGTTTCGATTCCCAGTCTGGTCTAGGAATTTTTCGTTAAGGAAAATTTCTCGACTCCCTAGGCATAAGGTATGATTGTACCTGCCACAAAATCATACTTATGCAAAAATGGTAGTTGGCATCGGAAGCTCTCAATTCAAAACTGTGGAAGTGCAATTAAGAACACTAAGTCGGCAAAAGCTCGTGTGAAAAGCGTCAAAGCCAGGAAGAAGAAGAATTACTCTTTTGTGAGATCCTTCCTTATTCCAGACATCAGTATTTCATTGGAGTTTTACTGATCTACGAAGTATAGCGTTGCATATTTGAAGATGCATATTCCTGTATCCAAGCAATAAAACTGCATTGTAAATTGTCTTCTCCCCGAATTCCAATAAAACTGCATTGTAAATTGTCTTCTTCCCCAAATGTTCATTCGGCTAAATACCAAACGTCCGTATGTCAAACGGGATATCATCAAATATTTCTATGGTTCTTCGAGACCCCTTCCTGCATTTACAATAACCATAAGAAGCGCCTAACAATAACCATAAGAAGCGCCTAACCGCTAATTCGGTGTATCATCCCAAAAGTAAGCGGTACGGTTACTCCATCTATCATATAGTTCGTGTATAGTACCTGTTTATTAGAGTGGTGAGGGGGGGTGCTCATACAATTGAAACACTGGTATCTGCATTACTCAAGATCTAATGTTGCAAATGGACCAAATTTGGCATGTGGAATGTTTTTAAGGCAAGAAATGCTTCTATGATGGTTCGAGACCTCTCTTCGATCTGAATGAAGGGGGGAGGGTTCTCATACAAAAGTAACATGTATTTCTACACAGCTCGAGAACTAATCAAGAAATGAAAAAAAATGTCTGTGAAAGTTTTTAAAAGCATGAAATGTTTCTATGGTGGTTCGATATCCTTCCCAGCTCTGATATATATTCTTATACTACGTAGGATTCCAATGCCATGTACAGGATAGCGGAAAATTCATCAAAGGATACATTGAAGAGCTCAAACATCATTTTGTGACTAAGCACGGAATATTAACAGGCTTACAAGCTGAATTCCCATTCCAATGTTCAATTTGCGGATCAATGTATTCATACTTCTCGAGCTTCAAGACGCACGTGCTAAACAACAATCCTTTGTCAGATTTTGACTTACAGCCTGATCACCCTCTTACAAAAGAGGAAACAACGGTTAGTAATGAGGAATTCGAAGAATCAAGAATACAAAATCCATTCTACTACAAGAAGTCTGTTTCATTACACGATACAACAAATGCTGTTTCAACCATGATAACAGATCTCAGGTGTGATGTATCTCTCCCAGAGACTAAATTTAAGGTCTTTATCAATGGATATGTATTTATATCTGAGTCGATACAGCAGTACACAATGTCAAAAATAAAACAACGAAAAATTTGCTACAAGACGAGGATACTATCCGGCTTATCAATGAATTGCAAATTCCTGACTTGACTAGAGACGTTAAGTGTCCAGCAGATAATATTGTATATTTGTCTGGAAAGGCTGGCTGCTCAATTCCAGAACCGATAGAGATCGTTTTGGGGAAACACAAACAGATTAAACGTGTCACAGCCTGCCGTTCAAGAGGAAAACAAATCCACCGTACGTTTCGAAAGCATGACTACATCACGAAAGTAAAAATCCAGAAAGATGTGTGTCACTACATATCAATTCTGGATACACTAAAACTGATCATGTCCAATCCCAAGGCACGAGCGATGGTTGAAAATGAAACAACAGGAACCGATGATGCGCTGGAATCGTTCAAAGATAGTGAGCACTACCAAAGCCACCCATTCCTGAAACTCCATCCAAATTGTGTAAGACTCTCAATTCACATTGATGAGGGAGAGTATGTGAACCCCTCGGTTCGCGAAAAGGCAAGAATAAAATTACCAACATCTGTTTCAAAATTGAAAATTTCGATCCACGAATCAATTCATCTTTGGATCGCATTTGTTTGGCTTTGATGTTAAAGTCAAATGTACTAAAAAATACGGGTAAGATGATAACTACTAAGTCTTTTGATAAGTAACAGGTAAACTAATAATTTTTCCAAATACTGAGCATCCGCGAAAAAATGGAGACATGGAGTGGAGAATGCAGAATGGAGTGAATAAGGAAAACAGAGGTGAATAGGACATTGTCAATATTCACCCCGTTGTCCTCATTTACCACGTTGTTTTTATTTTCCCCGTTATCCATATTCACCCCATTTTACGGTACATTAAATTCTATTGTTAGATGCTTAGAATGAACGAAACATAATATACTTATTTCATCAACACTTTAAGTGAAATTATGAGCTTTTACCTGCCTTGTACAGTGCAGCTGATGAAGCTTGTGATAATACTTAGCCCACTTATTCCTGGGACAGACATACAACGTACAGCGTTGTACGAACTGTCAAATACTTTCATCCAGTCCAAAACAATACGTACTAGACTAAAGGAGTACACCGCTTTACGTTGTATGTCTGTCGATGGTATTATCATAGACTAACTCTAAGACCTGTAGGTCCCATACAAATACGATTTTTTTCTTGGCTCAGTCAGTACTAGAACATCGGTCCCAAGCTCGGTCCCAAGCTCAATAATGCGCCCCTAATAATGAACTCGCATGAACACACTCTCAAATATTCTGTCAAAATAACACAGCAAATCAAAACAAAGGCGCAAATATGTATAGCAAGGTGCAGGCTTCAAGGTGTACTTCGGACCAAGGGGTTCTACAACAGTGAACCAATTTCAAACCGCTAGTTGCATATTGATTGTTTGTATTATGCCTTGTACAGACATACAACGCTGACCGTTGTATGAACTGTCAAATACTTTAATCCAGTACCAAAAAACACGTACTAGACTAAAGGATTACAACGCTGTACGTTGTATGTCTGTACCAGGTATTACACAGTCAACGTAATAATTATGACAGACATACAACGCTGACCGTTGAACAAACTGTCAAATACTTTAATCCACTACTAAAAAACACGTACCAGAATAAACGATTACAAAGCTGTACGTTGTATGTCTGTTCCAGGCATAACAGTACTCATAAATGTATTCTTCTATGCTCTTCTAGGTACAAAAAATACTACAACCTTATCTTTCGCGATTAGAAGCAGACGAAGGAGTTCCACTCAAAATAGGGTCCGAAGTTTGGGTTTTGCAGGCAGTGCTAGTCCACGTACTTGGTGACACGTTAGCGATGCACGATATATATGGCATGTTGGGACCATCTGCTAATATGTTTTGCAGGGTTTGTGAGATAAGCAGAAATGACCTAATTTCAGGAGAATTCAGCGATAAATTTCCTATTAGAACCGCTGAAATGGTTCAAAATGCATTAATTGCATCTGAAGAGTTCCAAAAGCCATCAAGCCTGTACGGCATTAAAACTAGTTGTGCTCTCCACGTACTAAAATACTATAGGTGGCCAACAAGTCGAACACTAGATCCTATGCATGACCTCTTAGAAGGCATCGTTCCGATGATCCTTAAGTTAATTTTGAAATCAGCAGTTTTTCAAAGCAAAGTAATTACTGAGAATAAGATAAACGAGTTGATAGAACATTTTGATTACGGAGACGCTGAAGTGAGAGACAAACCATCATCAAACTTTACCAAACTTAACTTAAAAAGTAAAAATAATGGATTAAGTCAGTCAGCGGCTCAATGCTGGTTACTGTTGCGTAGCTTTCCGTTCATATTTCACGAGATTTTGAAGTCTAATGAGAAGTATCGAGATATAATAGCTTCCCTGCTACAAATTACTTACGTCAGTTTTTCAAGTAAAATAACTGCAGAAATCATTGGAAGCTTGTCAGAATCTATCACAAAATTTCATCAGTCGTTTAAGACCTGTTTTCCTTCTACTAACGCTATAAACAAAATTCACCACATAGCGCATTATCCTCAAGTTTGCCGAGAAAATGGTCCTATTGCTAATTTTAGTTGCATGATGTTCGAAGCTAAATTTAAGGAGTCAAAATCTCAAAGCAAAACTTGCGGTAATTTCAAAAACTTATCCTTCAGTCTGACAAAAAGATTAAACTTGAAGCAGGTCAATTCAATTTTGAAATATAAGTATGTTGTTGATAAACCAATAATCCATTCATCAGCACTCATTCAAAAAAGTTCATTGGAGTTTGCACTATTGTTATTTGATCTACCTACTGAACTGAAAACAATTGACAGACTTGAAATCAATGGTATTATTTTTAGTCCAGGCTTTGTTGTTAAATACGAAAAATGTTCAAGACAATTTTACGGAATACTTCTTGCAACAATCGAGCATGATTCTGATGTACTTTTCATTATTCAAGAATTGGAAATTATTGAATTTGATAAACAACTTTTTGCATACAAAGTGACTATTTCAGCTAATATAGTAAGAATTATAATTGAAAATTTATTGTCCAGAAAATGTTACAGCTTGTGGCAGTTGACAAATTCCTTTGAAACTTGTTTATACATTAGTATGAAATACAATGATAGCTAAATATGAATAGGTTGTAAAAGTATAAAATAAAATGTTAAACAATTATACCGTAAACTTTTCATATTTCATCCGAAACAGCAAGTTCACTACTTACGAGTGTGTGTAACTCAGTGGCTATTATATGTTAACATACATGTTATTTTTCAAATCTATACTTTGCTTTTTTTCAAACAACTTCTTGACATAGCAAACATTGACATTCTTCATTTAAACATAATTCTTTTTTGCAATTACAGCAAACCTTATTGATAACGTCTCACTTTGGGAATTAAATGATGACGACTTGCGTGAAATGGGAATTACAGAAAAAGGACCCCGAAAAATCATCCTCAACTGCATTCAACGACACTTTGAAAACAATTATGATTCAGAGAACATAGAAGAAAACGGACAAGACGTGTCTATGAATGAACAGCAAAGGGAGACGATTCGCTCTATCCTCGCCAAGGAACCCAAGTTTCATAAGACCCTTAGCAAGCAGTTGGATTGCGGATTGGTCCCAGACCCAAAAAAAAATGCTCTTCATGAACCGTATTCTCACAAACATTTCTTTGAACATCAAATTATGCGAGAAAAAAGGTATTTTCTAATTAGAAACACTGATTTCCATCTTATTAATTTTATTTGTGATTTATGGTATCCCACTTGCCAGCAGAAGCAAGCATTGGCAAGACAAATTTTGGAGGAGTTTCCTCATTTGGAGAAAACTCGCATCTCAGAAAACGCACCAAAGGAGGTGAGTTCAAGAGCGCAGAATGGAACTTGTATGCCGCCCTGTCAAAAAAAAAACAAAAAAGAAAAAGAAGACAGTCAATTCACCGATTATTGATCCCATTCTCGACAGTTTATGAAAATGCCGCTTCCAATCGACTGGAATTGTCTTCCATAAAAAACCTTTTGTGGGATGATATCGATTTTTCCAAAAATTCTACCAGACATAAAAAAATTATCAATAATTTTCAAATTAAACAAAAAAAAACACAAAACCATCATAAAATCTTCAACGGGAGATCAATCCCGACCGATTCGTAGCTTTTTCGTTGAAATCGGCCGAGAAATGACAGAATGAGATTAATAATCGATGTTTGAGGCGGAAAATGTCAGTGACGTATGGGTTACTTCTTTATTACAGTCCTACTTTTTCTGGCAAAACTCAGGATTGGTAAAAGGACCTCACATGGGCCTGATTGAAACAAGAGTGAACAACATGCGAAAGGACATTTTGCCCGAGGATAGGCTAAGGCGAACTAAGAAGGAAACAATAATTCTGAACGACGAGTGGGTACAGCTTGCTGCGCATCTCGCTGCTCTTATTCCAACTGCAGCAAACGCTCGACAGATAGCGGAAGGAATGGCGCAGACGGATAAATTACTTAAATTACTTTCACAACAAAGTAACTTTTATAAAATTATCGAAACATTTCCTCATTTGCTTTCCTATGAAGGAGAGATGGTATGTATCACTTTACAGCATATCATAAACCCATTTTTATGACTATATCTTCTACAGAGGCATTCGATCGAATACAGCCAAATCATCATGATGCTGGGGATTTGAAAATGCTGCTTAGCGTGGGGCTACTCCTGGACAACATTAGCTGGAGTATGGTTGAAGACGGTATGAAAGTTCATAGTTTTAGCAAACGTTTCAATTATATATTTCTATTTTCTTTATTTAGATTATGTTAGAGGAGCTTTGAGGCTCACGAAAAAGCTATCGCATAGAGGCATCAAGCGAGCCATCATCATTGAAAACGCAAGCATGGAGGAAGTTTCTGCTGCGCCTCTGATAAGATGGGCTAAATACAGACAATCCGAAGTTGGATTCGATGAGAAACTTGCAGTCCAGCAATCGTCCGCAACAGTTGTCGAACCGCATATCCTCTGCATCGCTGATAGCTTCAAGCAAGGAAATATGTATGTTGTTTTCAATCAACACATAATTTCTTGTGGAAACTCAAGCACAAGGGCCATCGAAATTTTATTGAAATCTTTCTCTGTATTTGGCTTGCAAGTACCAATGTTGCTCCGAAAATTTGATGATTTGATTGCGGTGAACGTGTGGGGCACGAAACTGCACAGTAAATGTAAGTCTGTCACGGAACTGACTGCGCGCTACACGGAGTTCAAGCGAAACTCAACCGCCGAATGAAGAGTCCATATTGGAGTTTTTTTTCAATTTAAACTTAATAGTATAAGTTTTGTTTTTATTAACACGTAAAGGTGAATTGGTTTTTCCATAATTAATAAGCATAATTGGCTAAAAAGTTGTTATTTTTTTACTTGGCAATAAAACACAAGTATTACAATTATCTCTTTTTATTTATATGATCGAACAGCAGTATATTTACCAATGTTGGCTTCATTTGGTTTGGTTCCTTGCAGATATGTTTTTACCAACTAGTATGTAAATTTTACCCACCGCTATCTCTTTTTTGGATTGCTACAATTTACCTACTCGATGGTTTAGTCCCGTCAACCTAAAATTAGGTAAATCTAAGTTTACACAAATTTACCTTATTGAACAAAAGATCGCGGTTGCGTCAAAAGAAGCTATTTTTAGGTAGTTTTTCAGTTCCGTGTATATTACCTCCAATAAAACCGAGCTGTCAAATCAGCACCACACGCAGCACCAAGTTTTCGGCTTCACGATTGTTGTTCGTGGATGACAGCCGCTTCAGTCCTGTGGTCTTACCTCGTTTGATTGGCCTAACACTTTGTCCGCCTTAGTCAGTTCTAATCATCTGTGTCATTCAGTTAAATTCTATAATTATATTGTAGAAAAATTAACGTTCATTGCCTCATTTTTTTGGCTGATCCTAATCTCTACAAAGATAAAAAGAAACATTGAATTTTCTGCGTAATCTAATGCACATAGAGGGAATGCTAGATTTGGCAGAAAATTAAAGGATATTTCATGTAAATTTAAGCTAGATAACGCCTGAATCTAGCATGTTGTATGAAAGATTGCAAACATTGTTGTATGCAAACATTGTTTACGCCTCCTTTGGCTTGGAATTAAACGAAGCAAAATGTTACGCGCTTGTTAAAATTAATTATTTTTTTCTGTGTAAGACGTTCAATCGCTTCAAGGTCTTACATGAAGGTGCAGCCTAACAATAAGTATTTGAGCTTTGGTCAGCTATAAGATTCACTTTTCGGTGGCGAAGTACAGCATCATCACGCCTTTTCTCTATCTATTATTATGAAATTATCGAGAATGAAGCCGTTATAAGATTGTTTGTATACCATTGTTATAATATTTGGTATTTTTTATTATAGCTCTTTGATATGAGAAATAACAAAATAAGAATGGTGTCACGTTTTTAGTTTTAATAAAACTTCTACTCAGTGAATCTAACAGCCAATTTCAATAATTTTGAACACATTGTCTATCAACATACCTACCTAGCTAGATTTATATTTGACCGTGGCTACGGCTCATCATGTCAGGGAACGCATAAGAAAGGTGTTGTAATATTACTGAAGAAGGAGCCCCACCAGACTGCACCAGCATTGATCACATCTCTGAAATCAGTGCATCAATGCCAGATATGTGACGCGGCAGTAAATAAAAATATTAATTATGCGATATCACCACGTCAGAATATGTCTTTGGTTACCATCTCAGTGCAGATGGCGTAGGCCCACCTATCGCGACCAGATCGAGGGAGAGAATTTCACACCCAAATAAAAATAAAACATTATTCGAATCGATTTATTGAGATTTTCAAAATCAAATTCAACCATTTTCTTGTACTTGGTCCGGAATTTCTAATAATTGCGTAGTATTCATCTCAGCGTCCTTCAAAATTTAACCCAAGGATATTTCTTGCCTGAAAACAGATATAATTTAATAGTTATTTAATATTTTATTTGAAGTTATGAAGAAAAATGATAATTCTCACAGTGGAAAAAGCTGAACCAACGGCGTTCTGAAAGTACGAAGTCGCATCTTCTGATTTAACCAGAAAATTATGCACTAAACTAGCTTCCTCTATACGCCGTTCCAAAAATTTCCACGTTTTCTCAAAATCAGTGGAACTGTCCTGTAGCATGTGTAACTCTGTAGCTTTGTAAATACTCGCCAGTCCAACACGCCTAGTGTACCAATTGAACTAGAAAGAAAAAAGTATAATTATTTTCAAACAAATTTATCTTTTAACAAATCGTCTACATACATCAACAGAACGATCACCTGCATAGTAACAAATATCATCTACCAGAGTTAGGACATTTGCCAATGATATTGGTACGTTTGGCGGTAGCGTCATGAGACCTAACGCCTGAGGCCAATGTTTCAAGTATGGAATCAACATTCGCAATCGCATTTCAATTGCTTTTTTGGCAAATGATACAGGATCGATCACTTTTTCGGTACCAGAAATGTTTTCCTTTAAATGTTCTACAAGTTTTTCGTTACTCTGTCTGTAGTAAAATTGAACTAATTCAATACTGCCTCGCGGAAAAAGGCCATTAGTCACGCTGGGATAGTTTACACTTTCAGCTCCTTTGGCAATGGCTTGTCTGGACCAACCATGAGTAACTACAAAACCTAGAGCTGCATTTAGAATCATTTCCTTTACAGCTTTGGCATCGTCCTCGTCTTCTCGATTTTTGTATGTATTGTCTGTAGATTTTTTGTGTAATACTTCTTTTTCCTTTTGCTCTTCTCGTGCTCGAAACTCATCAAAACTCTCACGTAATGGAGAGTGGAAGGTGCTACACATATTATGTTGAACATATTGATGAGTTATGGGTAGTTTGGAATCTAGATTATAACGTCCATGATATAATCGAACATAGGAGTAAATGGATCGTAATACGGCACCTATAAGAAATCAAACGCTCTTTTAATATGAAAATATGTTATGCCTAGCATACAAACAATAATCGTCAATAAAATTAAAAGAACCATTAATAGAACTGAAAGTTTACACATTAAGAATACCTATGTGGGAGCTTGCTCTTGCTTTTCCTATCAATCAGCCTTCACTCTGGCCGAAAAGTTTACGCCAGGGCTAATAGAGCATTTCGACATGGAGTTTTCATAAGGGCCAATGTCGCAAACGTAAACAATGGCTTCTTTTGCGAATTTCTTGAAAATGCTAACTCGCTCAAGTAAACTACCACTTCTATTATAAAGGGGAACTCTTGTTCTGTACAATCATCGTCATAATTCACTATGATTAAGTTAGCGTTCTCGAGAAATTTGCGGAAAAAGTCATTGTTTACGTTTGCGACATTGGCCCTTATGAAAACTTTTTGTCGATTTCTCTGCCAAATGAGCGAATGACTGAACTCGACCCTCTCCGATTTGGATGAAACTTTGCACATGTCTTCGGAATTGGTGACGAGGGATTTTTCGCGGGTTAAGGAAATTTTTTGACTCAAGACAAATTTTTCAAAAGGGCGTATGTGTTTTGTCATGCGTATTTTTCCAAAAAATCATAACTCTAAAACCGTTGGTTGTAATAAAATTGCGTCTGAGAAGAAGTTGTAGTTAATTAATTTGACATTATGAAAAAAATATGAACATTGTAAAAAAAAATTTTTTTCAAAAAAAAAATCAATAATTATACTTAAAAATCAATTAGCAAATCTGTCCAACGTACGATTTTTATAATTTTTTTTTCAAAAAGACTTTGAGTCATAAGAACAAGAATAAAAGTTGTTTTACGATGGAGCAACTTAAGATGAAAAAGTTTTTACAAGTAAGAAAAATTCAAGTTTTTGCTAATTAGTTGTTTTTGCATAAATAACCATATTTTAATAATATAATACGATTTTTCTAGTGATTTTAAACAAAAATGCGCTTGGTGAGCAACATTCTTAATGTGTTCGTTTTCGAGATAATTTGAAATTAATGTCGAAAAAATGGTTTTTTCCATGAAAATATCCCTTTTTTAAATGTTAGTCGTGATTGTCCATCTGCAAAAGTATTCTTTTCCAATTGTACATAAAATTTTCTACAATATACCTTTTATTACCGAAAATACTAGACAAACTGATTCCTGATATTTACTGTAGGTAACACGACAAAATTTGCTGCTTTTACTTACAGTATATTATGAAAACCTAACCCGAAACAAAAATAATTAGTATTCATGTTAGTGTACAAGCGTATTTTGTTCAGGTAGAAACATAATGTATTTAATTAGTTAAACTGTTTATACCAGTAAGAATACAATTGTTACCTATTCATGCATTCCCTTTGGTGTTGACAAAAAATATAATTTACATGCATACCCCTGCACATACCAATATTTCAAAAAAGTACCTAAAGTGCGTACCTAGTACGTATAAAAAGGGTTACATTACAAAGTCATGACATCAGTTTAACAGTGTCTTTCATAAGTAGCGTAAAGTGTAAAACGATTTGAAATGGAACTCGAAACAAAGCATTGTTGTAATCCTTTTCGTGAAATCGGGAGACGGTGTTCGCCTAAACTTAGATATTTAACTGACAAGTTAATTGAAAAACTTTTATCCATGGAGTGTACGGTCCATTTGGACACGTCATTAAGAATTTGTGATTCATGTCGGTTATATTCGTATCGTCGTAATCCTGTCAAAAGAGTGGAGCAACCAGAAAACGGTGGATATGACGAAGCACCAACCACATCACGGAACGATTTGGAGGAAATACCATCAGCAGCTTCAATTACCTCGGCATCTTCTTGACCTACCGGATTATTCCAGGATACACAACATTGAGTTATTCAATAATGGAATTGCAGGAATACATGTGTCTCCGATATCCATTAGAGAATTTAAAAACGATAAATACCGTCGGCAAAAATTTGCCGAAATTGTAGCAGGTATTAGAAAATATCTATTCAGCTTACCACCACAAGAAGAAGTCAAGAGTTAGCTACATTGAAAACAAAGGTTGTGGAATATGATGAAATTATTTTCAAATTGAAAGAAAAATTCATAGAACCAGATTGTTCGAGAATAGATAAAATACGTATATTAACAGTTTTGCCTAATTCGTGGACGATTCAGCAGGTAACGAGCAAATTTGAAACATACAAATACATCAGCAGAGCCATGCCGGGACAAAGAGATTATGTCTCTGTAAACACTAATTGTAAGCGTCAACAAATTCAAAAACGGTTATTACTTTCATCACTTAGAGAAACTTTCACTCGATGTAAAGAAGTCAGTGAACATAAAATTGGATTTAGTACTTTGGCAGCATTACGACCAAAACATTGTAAATTGCTAAATGCTTAAGGTTCTCACAACGTTTGTGTTTGCGCAATTCACGAAAATATTGATTTAATGCTTCACAGTTTAAAAAAATATTCATTCAACACTGATTGTAATCAACATTTTGAGAAGTTATTGTGTAATTCATCATGAAGATCAAAATATTGTTACCTCCGTGAATGCAAAAATTGTCCCACGCTGTCAGAATTTGAGATAAGATTTTTAAAAGAACTTGAGAAACATAACTTGTCTGAGATATTGTTCGAACAATGGATTACAACTGATAGATGTAATTTAGAAACGCTATTAAAACCTGTCGATGAATTTGTTGAATATTTTAGCGAGAAATTAGAAAAACTATTAACTCATGATTATATAAAAACAATGCAATCTAAATTTTTAAAAGATACAAAGTCTTCATTAAAAGAAGGAGAAGTAGTAATTATTTGCGATTTTGCAGAGAATTATTCATTTTTACTTCAGGATGCTGTTCAAAGTCATCATTGGAACAATAATCAGGCTACAATTCATCCGTTTGTTATTTATTATATGGAGTCAGTAATGCTTAAAAATCTAAGTTTTGTTGTAATATCAGAAGTTCTAAGACATGATACAATTGGTACAAGTATTTATTTCTAAATTACTAACGTATTTAAATCAACTAATGCATATAAAAAAGTCCATTTTTATGTCTGATGGGGCTGCTTCCCAATACAAAAATTGAAAAAAATTGCAAGCCTCTGCAAGTTTAAAGAGAAATACAACATTGATTCTGAGCAGTGTTGGAATTCTCACAAAAATATCAGTTCTTCGTGCGATACCTTTTCACTTGCGAACTTCCCGTTGCTAGTTTCACACGCCAACGTTTCTTGAGTGAACTTTCTGGGATGAGAGAATGAAACATCGCGAACTTTTTCTACTCGAATCACCGACGCGAGGATTCAAATAAAATCAGATCTTTTTTTTACTCTATATCTTTACACCACATTCGTTCTTGAAAATCTTAATGCGCATTTCATGGAAATGAAATCTAGACAAAAAGATATCTTCCTTAAATGACATCCCGCATGACGACTGTGTGGGCGGGGAGGTTGGGTTGAATTTGTCCTCAATGCGTCACGCCATTCCAGCAGAAGTTTCCTACCACTCGACTTTTGCGGAGGCACAATACTTAAAAAAACAAACATCACAACTCACGTGAACATTGCTTACACATACTCACTAGAGAAAAAGAACAAAGGCTAGGAGATATTTTGTTGGATCGGATCTCGAATACGAGTGAAACGTTGGAGCAACAAAAGATCTTTCGCGATGAGAACTGAAACGTTTCCTCACTCTGCACTTTCATGAACTTTAGATTGAAGTTCGTTCGCGAACTTCGAGTGCGAAGTTCCTCGGTGATATATCATTGCACTGAGTAAAGAGTGAACGATTTTTGAAAATGATTTTTCCAACACTGATTCTGAGTGGCATTTTTTCGCAACTTCACATGGTAAGGGACCATGTGATGCAATTGGCGGCACATTAAAACGGAAAACGAAACAAGCTTGGCCAAACAACATGAACATCCAATAACAATTGCGAAAACTTTGTATGATTGGGCTATTAAGAGAAATCAAGAAAAATTTCACAAAAATATTATTTTGCTATGTTTCACAAGAAGAATATGAAGAGGGAGCTGCAGAATGGGGTGGTAGTTATCAGCAAACAAAAATGATTCCTGGTATACAGAAATATCACTCCTTCATTCCAGTTGCAGATAACAAAATCGCTGCGAAAATATTTTCAACTGACGAAATACTGAGTTTTCATAATATTTATAGGAATGTTAGGAAATAGTGTTTGTAAAAACGTAAATACATTTTTTTTAAATAGTAGAAAAAATAAATAAATCATGTATGAACAAACAAAAACTCAAAATTTTTATTTGGTAATTGAGATTCGTTAATTTCGTTGATTAAGAAGATGTTCAATCTTCTTGGTATCAAAAGGATAGTTGTTGAAAATTTTATGTACAATTGGAAAATAATACTTTTGAAGATGGACAATCACGACTAACTTTTGAATAAGGGATATTTTCATGGAAAAAGCCATTTTTTCGACATTATTTTCAAATTATCTCGAAAACGGGTACATATAGAATGTTGCTCACCAAGCGCATTTTTGTTTAAAATCACTAAAAGAATCGTATTATATTATTAAAATATGGTAATTTATGCAAAAACAACAATCTGGAAAAAAAACTTAAATTTTTCTTACTTATAAAAACTAATATATAAAATTATAAAATTTTATCTTAAGTTGCTCCATCGCAGAACAACTTCTATTCTTGTTCTTATGACTTGAAGTCTTTTTGATTTTTTTTTTATAAAAATCGTACGTTGGACAGATTTGCTAATTGATTTTTAAGTATAATTTTTGATTTTTTTGAAGAAAATTTTTTTTTTTACAGTGTACATATTTTTTTTCATAAAGTCAAATTAATTAACTTCAACTTCTTCTCAGACGCAATTTTATGACAACCAACGATCTTCGATTTATGATTTTTTGGAAAAATATGCATGACAAAACACATACGCCCTTTTGAAAAAAATGTCTCGAGTCAAAAAATTCCCTTAACCCGCGGAAAATTCATCATCACCAATTCCGAAGACATGTGCAAAGTTTCATCCAAATCGGAGAGGGTCGTGCAAGCTTTTGACTTTTTCCGGCTGATTTCATCTGGAAACGCTCATATTATAATCATGTGTGTGTGTGTGTGTGTGTGTGTGTGTGTGTGTGTGTGTGTGTGTGTGTGTGTGTGTGTGTGTGTGTGTGTGTGTGTGTGTGTGTGTGTGTGTGTGTGTGTGTGTGTGTGTGTGTGTGTGTGTGTGTGTGTGTGTGTGTGTGTGTGTGTGTGTGTGTGTGTGTTTATATATATATATATATACACACAAAAGAAATATTGAATTATGAAAAGCTTAGCACTTTACTTCTGAAAAGAGTTTATTTTTCATTAAATCAAAAGTAAAATCATCTACTGCGAAAGTTTTGTGTTTGAATTGAAAATATATTTTTTCGGTTCAGTGTGTAAATTTAAAAGTATGTTCTTTTACCATGAAAATTGAAGAACTGTCGAATCCACCAACACAAAGGAAGTCGTCGTATGGATTTTTTTCTCTGTTGTCAAGTAATACAAAAGCTTTACATTCAAACTGTTCCTCGCCCCAATGAATCGCTTATCAGGAAAGTTCACAAACTTTCAGCGTTATTAGGTTCCGAACGGACTATGCAAACGGAATATGCCATGTCACTGATAATAATTCCATCTTTTTTTTTTTGCAGCGGTGCCACAAGCGACGACGAGCGGCAGCAGATGCTGGCTCAGGTGCATTCGGAAGATATGGGGAAAATCTTTCGACTTGGATCTTCCGGGATGGAAACATTGGTGATTGAACGACGCCAACCTCCGGTCGCTATTAAAGTTATAATAATTCATTTGAAAATTAAAACCCTTTTTTTAAATTATTTTTTCTTTCAATCCGAGTTTCAATCAAAACAGCATACATTCATTTTGTCTGCACAATACTTTCTAGTTGAAAGTTCATTTTCAAATAAAAGTAATTTACTCTCATTTTCAAATATGCCACTGAGTGGATTTGACAGTTCTACAATTCATCTGATAAGAAAACTTTTTATGTTAAAATATTTTTACAGCATACTTTTATTTTAACTGCACGACACATTCTGGATGAAAGTTTATTTTGGAATAAAAATAATTGGCTTTTATTTTCAACGATGCTACGGTTTCGATTTGACAGTTCTACCACCGACAAACCGACATGAATGACAATAGAAATATTTCTGTTCAAATCATATTAGTGACATCTATCTTTGTGTTCGCTGAGATCGTTTATTGAAGCCACGAACACGCTTGGGAACTTGATGAGATGGTTCATGTCTGAGCTATTCTGGGCACATTTATTTGATCTAGATCAAATGATTCTATGGGTTTTGACAGATGGGATCGCTGCACATTTGAATCGGTCGTTATGGATTCTTGATCAATAGTGAAGATTGAGTTTCATGTCGGTTTGTCGGTGGTTCTACAATTTGTTTTAAAAATTTCAACTTTTACATGTAGAGCAGCAAAATTTTGAATTGACGGTTTGAAGGTTTTGGTTTCGAAAGTAAACCGCTTTCTACGAAAAAGAACCAACGAAACTTTTCAATTTATATATATATAAATATATATATATATATATATATATATATATATATATATATATATATATATATATATATATATATATATATATATATATATATATATATATATATATGCTACAAACTCCTGAAGAATACCTATAGAAACGCTAGAAGGTATTTCTCAAGCAATGCCTGAGAACTTTTCTTAGAATCTTGGGGAAATTTTAACAATGTTTCTTAAAAAAAATATAATGAAATTATTTGGCGGTACACACACAAACTGACTTTCAGCCTGTCATCTGTCACTGTAGGGTCAGTGTAAATTATTTTCTTTAGCTTCATGGGCCTAAAACTGAAAGCAGAATTTGTAAATAGTTGGATCCTAAAATGTAGTCATTTTTATATTACAAACAACGCTTATAATGAAAATATCATGTTATTAACCTTCAAACTCAATTTGTTCAAAATTGTTTGCTTAGAATAATTGAGGAACTAGGAGAATTTAAAATTAACACTTCATTTTAAATTCTCCTAGTTTCCCAATTAAATTGGTTTTGCTAATACGCTTAAACAAGTTTGTTTTTATATAGTGTTTCTTAAAAGAAGTGAGAGTAGAGTAATTGTTTTGTATTTGTAATTCTAGTTCATCGCTACATGATCTGCGCCTTAACCCGGGAAAATTTTAACATTTGGTCCGAGAAAACCGGGAAAAAACCGGGAATTTTTAAATAAAAATTGAGTGGTCACCCTGTATATATATATATATATATATATATATATATATATATATATATATATATATATATATATATATATATATATATATATATATATATATATATATATATGTACATATATATATATATATATATATATATATATATATATATATATATATATATATATATATATATATATATATATATATATATATATATATATATATATATATATATATATATATATATATATATATATATATATATATATATATATATATATATATATATATATATATATATATATATATATATATATATATATATATATATATATATATATATATATATATATATATATATATATATATATATATGTGTGTGTGTGTGTATATATATATATATATATATATATATATATATATATATATATATATATATATATATATATATATATATATATATATATATATATATATATATATATATATATATATATATATATATATATATATATATGTGTGTGTGTATATATGTGTGTGTGACTTAAGGGTTAAGTCAGTCGCGCGCCCGTTCAGAAGGTCGCGCAATGTTTTGTAATTTTAAACATATTAGATTATCTTTTTTGAAATTTTATTTCCGTCGGTTTGTACTAAACTAAATGAAGCACAATTCTTGAGCACAACCCATGTTGATAAATCTTGTAGTTCTTTCATGAATCCGTTTCTACTGAAAAAAAATGCAAAAAATATAAGACATTGCCTCCATTTTCAAGTGCTAAGCTCCGTATTGTTCATTTTTTTGAAAATTGAAAAAGGTGCATCGATAGCAAACTCTTCAAGGAACAATTTGACTACAAAACATTCTGATATATTATTCACAATTATTAGTGAATGTGATTGCAAACCAAAGTCAAATTAGCATTTTATCTCATAAAATTAGCCTTCAATGTTGAAAGATATCACGAGACGATGCATGAACCTGCGCTGGGGGACAAAAATGAACAAAATGAAGTTTTTAACTAATCCACTGTTCAGGGCTTAGCCTAACTTTATTACAACCGAAAACATTCAATTTCTAGGCAAAATTTTATTATATTCGGAATTTGATAAAAAAAAATGCATACGTTTCCTACAACAAGCTAAATTTATTCAAAAGTTCTAAAGTTTAACTTGTTCGAATGTCTCCTATGTAGTGCAGTAAACTTCATAGAGGCATCATTATAGTTATTTTTGGTTTCTTCTTGCGTGTTATGTGTCATATGACTGAAATCGGTTCTTTTCAGATGCTGGCCAGATCTCCAGGGATTATCCGGAACATCCTGGACACTGCATATATGCATCATATAAACTATTTTACATCGTTTTCAATTCTCTTGAGCCTTTAGATGTCCAATTAGAGATGTCGTTTAACCTATCTTGTGGTGTAATACCTACTATTCATTGAAACAATAGAATATAACTAATTTGATTATGCGACGATCGGGCCAAATCAAATAATTGTTGAGGGTTGAAACAATATACAATGAAAAAGCGAAAAACTTTCAAACGGCAAAGACCCACTCTGAACATCGAAGTGAACTCAACTCTATTCCTGCATTCATCGCTTGGCATCTGTTTGTATGTAGAAGTTCGGATGTTGTTCTTCCCCCCGGGATTACTCGAAATTCATTTACGAAACTATGTTACATCAAAAGATTGCTAAGAAAATCTGCAATCTTGCAATCTTATGGTACCAATAAAAGTACATAAAACAAAATTTCATAGCATACTTTTTGAATTTCTAAAACAACCTAAAAACGTTCCACGCTATGGGAGCTTCGAACCGTGGGAGGTGGAGGACGAACAAAAAACCAACAGCACAAACCGTCTGTTCATTTCCAAGTTTAATATATGTCCAGCCGAAGCTAGAATAGGTCTGTTTGTTTCGTTTAGGAAGAATTGTACATCGAAAGGGTTTTTTTGGCATTGCCGACAACGTGGCACCTGTATTTTTCAGAATGAGGAAGTGCAGGGAAGATGTTTGTTAAATTGATACAAATTTTTATTCCTCTTTTACAAATGATTAGTCTAACGGCTTACAAAATACCTGAATATATCAAAACTGGCTAACAGTTAGGTAAAATTGTTTGAACTTGATGCATCGTTCTATATTCCATAAACAACGAGTCACTTGTTGAATTCAAATGGATATTGCATATGTAGAATTAAAACATTTTTTTGTTTTCTTTCCCCTGTGACCAAAACTTGTATTGTATTGGCCAGATGATATATACATTTTAGGAAAATTTGCAGACTATTTTCATCGACCAACTAATTAACTAACTTGAAGTTAATTAATCCATATCAATGATTCCACGCCAAATCGGTCGGTCACCAAACTCAACTATCTTCGATTTTGATGAAACTTGGTACACGTCTTCGGTATGTTGAAAGAAAAAATCCACTGGTGTTAAGATTATTTGGATTCAAGAGTAACTTTTGAGATGGGTGTATGTTTTTTTTCCAACATTTTACTTGAGAAATCGTAGTTCAAAACCAATTACATTTAGAGAAAAACTTTATATGGGGGAGTTGTAGAGAACTAAAAAGGCTTTGTAAAAAAAATGTACACTGGAAAAAAAAAATTTTTTTCATAAAGAAAAATCGAAAATAAATACTAAAAATCAAATATAAAAAAAACATATTTTTAATATTTTTCAAATTTGTTTTGTGAAAATTTGAGAAAAAAAGACACGTTTTGAAAAAAACTTTAGGATGGACGCTCTTATAATAAAAAAGTTTTCCGAAGAGCGAACTTTGGTGCATATTTCAAATTTTGGTTATTCATTATTATAAATGAAAATTAATTATACAATATGATTTTGGAGATTATTAAAAACAATAATGATAATAATGATAAATCACCTGAACGCAACCGTTTTCGAGATTTTTCGGATTTTATTTCAATAGAATGAAAAAACCTCAGAAAATTCGCTCTTTTCTTAAGTTAATCGAGATTTCCACCAGAAATGATAAATTTTCCAAGATCTTCATATTATAACGTTCACATTACTCTAATGTCCTCTTTTCTTTTGATATCAGGATGATAAGAAGACTCATTTGAAAAGAACAAGATAAATAGCACTATTGTTTTAATATTGCAATCAATATATTTATAATTGTTTTATGGCTGTATCGGTCGGGCCGCTCAGAGAATGAAGGGAGCGAATTTGCTAAAGCGATGAAAGTAACAGCGAGATAGATGTCGCAGGGGCGACAAGTGTGAAATGGACAGATGATGAAATTATGCGGAGGGTCATATAGAAGAAGCATATTAATCGAACTGCTGACTATTTTGCCAAGCTCCAACGATGTTAGAGGTCGGGTGTAGTGTGTGAAAACTACACTCCGAACAGTTCGGTGATGTAGCGATGAAAGTAACACATATTGTTTAAGGTAGGTAGACAAATAGCAGCTATAACGTATGTCAGGTATATCTTCTCATAAAAAAAAAACAATGTACGCTGCCTGTAAACTACCAGAGATGTTTTATACCTGCATTTCCAAAGGTACCACAGCCAATATATATGCTCATACATAGTCGCATTCATCAGTAAAATCTATCTGAGTGAACTGAAAATGGAGTTTAACATGAAGAAGTGTTGTATGCCGTTTCCCACTAAACGGTGCTCAAAAAACCTTCGTAAATTAACCGAACAAAATGTCAAAAAACTCAAGTTTATGGGCAAAACACATTTGGACACTTCTTTGATGATTTGTGATAATTGTCGTTTGCATTTAAATAGAACGGAACAATCCCATGCTGCAATTTCGGAGCCTAGTGAGAAACCATCAATTACTAACATTATGGATCCACAACCATCTACATCACGGCAAGTAGACTTGTATGGTCTCGAGGAAACGCCATCGGCAATATCATTAATGTCAGTGCCATCTGATAGCAGTGTGCAAGATTATTCAAGGCGCCATAATATTGAGCTATTTAACAAGGGCGTAGCTGGAATCAACGTTTCGCCAATATCGGCTAAAAAGTTCCTGAACGTAAATTATGCCCGCAAAAAGTTCAAAGATGTTTCAAACGGCATTCGGACACACATATTTGGGGATCAAGCGGAGGAGGATGACCTGGAACAATTGAAAGTGAAAGCAGCCGAATATGACGAAATAATCGCGCAGCTAAAGGACCGGTATGCTGATCCAGAAACTTCGAGGGACGATCAAGTAAGGATACTTTCGGTTTTACCACAATCTTGGACAAATCAAAGAGTAATGGCAGAATTTGGAATAACAAACAAGTACATCGTATCACAAGCTAAATTCCTTGCAAAGCACGAAGGTGTTTTAGCTGCCCCTAACGAAAAGCTGGGACACGGTCTGAACCCGGAAATAAAAACCAAATTTTGCAATTTTACGACAGTGATGAGATTACACGAGCAACCCCTGGTATGAACGACTACGTTTCAGTGAGGAGTGAAGGTAAGAGGGTTCATATTCAAAAGCGCCTTTTAGTTTGTTCATTAAGAGAAGCTTTCATTAAATTTCAAGAGATGCATCAAAATGCTGTTGGGTTTAGCTCTTTTGCAGCACTAAGACCAAAGCATTGCAAATTACTTGGCAGCACAGGTTCTCATAACATTTGTGTTTGCACCATTCATGAGAACATTAACTTGATGCTTCATGGTCTTAGAAAATATTCATTCGAGGATGATTATAAATTGTGTTTTGAAGAAATATTATGTAGCTCATCAACTAGAACTAAAAAATGTTACCTCCGTGAATGCGAACGATGTCCAGGCTTTTCAGATTTTGAGAGTAGTTTAACAGACAAATTAGAAAAACGTGGTTTAGTTGAAATATCTTTTGAGCAATGGATTTCAACTGATAGATGCAGTTTAGAGACACTTGTTAAACCAATTGATGAATTTATTGCTTATTTTTGTGAAAAGTTGGAACAATTAGTATCCCACGATTTTGTCAAATCTCAGCAGTCTAGTTTCTTGAGAGATTATAAAAGTTGTCTTAAAGACGGCGAAGTAATAATAATTTGTGATTTTTCTGAAAATTCATAATATATATAAAAGCAATCAATAGTTTATATAATGTTTATGTAATATTATCAATGACCGAGACTAATAAATGGTATATATAAATATAAATCCAACCATAATTCATTATTTTTGTCTTATAACTTTAAGTGAAGCTTTTTCAATCGACGAGCTGTTAAGAGTAAGTAAGAGGCACATACATGTGTTTTAAAAAGGCTAAAAACACGAGAGAAACAATCGTTAGCTATTGTTGTTTTAATATCACGAGTAATTTATGAAAAGGGCGTATTTTTTGAGGTTTTGAAATTTTATTGATAGAAAATCAGAAATATCTTGAAAACGGTTGCGTTTACGTGGTTTATTATTATAATCATTATTGTTTGTAATGACCTCTAAAACCATATTGTAACATCAAAATTTATTTATAAGAATGAATAACCAAAATTTGAAATATACACCAAAGTTCGCTATTTGAAAAACTTTTTTATTATAAGAGCGTCCATCCTAGGGTTTTTTTTGAAACGTGTCTTTTTTCCTCAAATTTCCATACAACAAATTAAAAAAATATTAAAAATATGTTTTTTTAGATATTTTATTTTTAGTAATTATTTTTGATTTTTCTTGATTAAAAAAAAAAATTTTTTTCTGTGTATATTTTTTTAAGAAAGGCTTTTTAGCTCCCTACAATTCCCTTATATAAAGTTTTTCTCTAAATGTAATGGTTTTTGAACTACGATTTTTCAAGTAAAATGTTGGAAAAAACACATACGCCCATCTCAAAAGTTACTCTTGAACCCAAATTATCTTAACACCAGTGGAATTTTTTTTTTCCAACGTACCGAACTCATGTGCCAAGTTTCATCCAAATCAATGATGATCGGGTATGATTTTTGGGATTTCCGGCACATTCTGGATGGAATCCCTCATATCAGAACCGTTTCGTCATTATTTCAACGGAAAAAAAAAATTTTAGGCATATTTTAGATCAGAATGTTCAAGTATTTTTACGGAAAGTTGTCTAAGTAATAAGAATATTTTGAGAAAATTTAAACAAATGGTCTGACGATATTTTAATATGCCTGGCATTTTTTTACAATAACGTTTTTTTAACCATTTGGAATGTTCTCAAAAATTTATTAAAAAAATAATAATTTGAAGACACGTTGTAGTGCCTTAAGATTTCTAAAGTACGTAAATACATTTTACAAAATTTTAAAAATATTTAAAAAAAAGGTTAAAGTATTCGAATGAATAATTCTCTCTATAATATTTCGAGAAAATTTAACAAATCCTCCGACAGCATCTCGATATGCATTACTTTTTGTTTTTAATGAATAATTAAACTATACGTAATTTTGTTAAAAGCTTACTAGAATACAATACGTACATATATTTGAATCTAAGATATGCAATTATTATATTTTCGATAGTATTCTTAGAATTTTGTTAAACACTAATATGATTTTCTCAAATCATTTAGAAGCATTTTGATGAATAGAAATTGGACTAAAATACATTATGCAATCCCAAGGGACATGAAAGTTTGTTGAAAATAGCAGCACAAATATTCAATTTGTAAAACACTTGGGTTAGTCATTAAAAGTTAATAAAATGTAAGTCAAAATGTTTAAATAATTGTGTGTATGATATTCGAAGCTTTTTAGAACATTCTGAGAAAATTTCAAATACAAATTGGACTGCATTCAACAGACACATCAACCTGGCAATTTTGTAACGTGTACAAATGTATTTGCCAAAATTTTGAAAATATCTGCCTACGCTATATCAGGTGAATATAGTGGCAGATAATGTTTATCTATTTTAATGAATAATTTTCTTATGAAAATGAATCAGCTATGTAATTTTTATTTTACACTAACTCGTTATCTGAATTTTTTGAATGACTTTCATAGGACCCTAAATCATTCTGTAAAATATAAGCAAATCATATGATGGTGAAGAAAATTGTGGGAAAAACATGCTCTTGAGAATTTTGACTCAATGATACTGTGATACTCTATTCAAGTATCATTTTTAGCAATATTTTTAATTTTTCGAAATGTCCTGAATGATTTTTTTTACAAATTCCTCAAAATGGGCGTATTTTTTCGAATTCCCAACATCAGTAAAATTATTCTGATTATTTTGTGCAAATATCCACTGAATAATAATAAAACAAATTATTATTTGCTAAACTAAATCGTTTTGATCAAACCTCACAAAATAGAAATGGATAAGACAATTATTTAAAAAAAAAAATCAAAACTTTATTAAATCAGATATGCCGAAACCAAATCAAAATAAAATTAACTGTACATATTTCCAAAATAAATATTTATCTTAAATGACTATACCAAATCTTTTCCAAATCATTCAAAATGATCGTCATTTTTTGAAATAAGCCCCAGCCACTATTCAATCACTTTGAATGAGTTGTGTTAATATTCTACAAGTATTAGAATAGAAAAATCATTCTTGAATAAATTTGACCAACTGTACCAAAATACGATACATTAATATAATTTAAATATGGGTTCATTAATTCAAAACAATTCCTGCACACACTGCTAAGAAAACTGTTATGAAAATCGATGGTTTCAACTTACAATATAACCAAACAACTTAAGTTATTTAAAAAAAGGTGTTCAATGAACTAAATTATTTTAGAAAATCGCCACCACCATAAAAATGTCACCGGCTGATTTCTTTGAATTCTCTTAGATCATTCTGTAAACTTAAAAGTTGTTAATTTTTTGACTTACAATTTATCAACAAGAAATAACTACTACAGCTTTTTTCAAATTATGTCAAATTCATCTCATTATTTAAAAAAATTGTCAGGCGTTTTTGGATATTTGATAACTTAAAAAATAGTCATAAATCTATTTAAATGTGTTGACAACCAATATATTAACCATAAATAGTCAAAGCAGTTAAGCATAACAACTAACAATATATTAACGTAGTGGAAATGTACAAGTGCATAAAAATGTCGCCAAATTATTTTTTCGAACTTTCTTAGAATATAATGAAAATTTTGAACATTATAATTATATTCATAAAATATTATAGAAAACATTATTCACGGGTTTTTTTTTCAATTTGAATGTATTAATCTTGTTTTTTTCCTTAACATCCATGTTTATTGGAATTCTATAATGTCTTATAGTTTATTTTGTGTTCATCAAAATCAAAATGCCTTCAGATGATTTCCTCAATTTGAAAATAGATCTTTTTGTTTTACCTGTTTTAACTTCATAAGTTTGACTTACGTATTCACAAATTTACTTAAGAAAACTAAGGTAATTTTCTTCAAATTATTTCAAATGTATTTGATTATTTTCGTAAATTATCTAAATGACGTCAGACGATTGTTTAAATTTTTTCATATTTTATGTATATTGATGTGACTGTAATGTTTTTTTTTCAAATTAAATGAAATGCATCTAACTATTTCAAAGCACAAACAGGTTTATTAAAAAATCCCTCGGATGATTCGTTGATTTTTTTTTCTGGATTTTCTGAAATATATGAATATTGCTCATTATAATGAATATTGATAATTGAATATGTTAATTCACAGATGCATATTTTTATCGAAAGTTCCCTTTATCGTTGTTTGATTTATTCATGTATTTCACAATGTTCAAAAATACTTGGAAAACCATTCAAATATTATTCATCAACATTTTCACAACAATTATAGTTACTTGTATTAGCTAGGTCATCCTTAAGCTCAATCAGTAAAGGCGCAGCTACACAGCAAAACCATGCTGGAGGTGACTGGGTCCGTTAAGGAAAATTTCTCGACTCCCTGGACATAGGATATTATTTTATTTGTCACACAATCATACTAATGCAAAAATGGTACCTGACATCGAAAGCTTTCAATTAATAACTGTGGAAGTACATTTAGAACACAAAGTTGAGAGCAAGCAATAAGCTTATTGTTAAGGAAAAAGTTTGAAATACTTAGATGAAAAGATAACTTAGGCAGCCATTTTCAATATGTTGTTAGATGAATTTAAAAAAATTTCAAACAACTAAGTTCAGATATTTTAAAATTATGTTGAATCTATATATTTTCTATATAAATCTAAAATATGCCTTTCAATATATTTTTTGTATTTCAAAATATTCTTAAACACTTAAAAATCATTTATAATCTTGTATCATTTTTAGTTAGTCATAATATTTTTAGTGATACATGATTTTTTTGACTCACGATAAACTCGCCCAAATAATCAAAGACATCCATTTTCCATATTAAATCAAATGTGGTTTTTATTTTAAAAGAATCTCTTAAACAGTATCGTCAGATGCTTTATTGAAATTTTCTCTTGTGTTAATATTCTTCGAATATTCGAATATAAAATGTTAAATCATCCCTACGAATACTTGAACGCTATTACCTGTTGAAACGGCTGTAATACTCACATGTTGATAACAAAAAAATATAAGAGCATTCTCCCCAATATTTAAAATAATAAAAATAGTTGAAAATATGCTGCAGAAAATAATGTCTAATTGTTTTAATGAAAAATGGTCAAACTTTTAAGAATACTTTTAGACAAATTTAAACACGTCTTATAACGGCATTTAAATTTCAAAAATACCAGACCTACTCATAAAATGAGGTGTAAGAAATGAAAGTATTATATTATATATGAATAAAACTTCTTAAAATGGTTTGCCTAATATTTTTAAGTATTGAGAAATAACTAAAACAAATCCACAGTATTTGGAAGTCATGTTTTTTTACGTACAATTTTCAAAGCTCTAAGAATATTCCAAAAACGTTTAAGCAATCCACATTGTAAGTTTACTCAACGTTAAGATGAGTTTGGCAGTTTTTCAAATATTTTTTTTTGTTATATCTTGAAAGGCGCTTACCTTTCTATTTCACGAACATATATTAGGAATAAAACATAAGTATTTTTATGAATTATTTTCTTAGTATTTTAGAAAATTCAATAATAATTCAAGATATCAAATTAAGGCAATAAATTGAGGTCCCATAAAATTATAACCACATGACTTTCAATTTGAAAAACACATGTTTAAGTCATTTCAAATATATATATTTATATTATATATATTTGTATTTATATATTTATGTATTTTTATAGATATAAATATACATATATCCATATATATATATATATATATATATATATATATATATATATATATATATATAAATATAAATATATATAAGTTAACGTGGGGACCATCCAACTTTCCAACACATCATCACCCGTCACCAAAGAACAGCTCATCAATATCATAAACAACGTACAACCGTAAGCACAATCGACATCTAGCTCATCGAGGTCACCGGACAGCAACCAGCCAACGCACCACCGGATAGCAACCAGTCAACGCACCTAGGACTTGCCGACGCAGCACTCGACAACAGTACAACAACACGCGACATCGACTTGGACTACGAACCCGACCACCTGAGCTGAGAACTGCAGCGTTAGGACTTTTAGGGCCATTGGTAGGTTTCAACCAATTTCAATCAATAAATAAAATCATTATTAGTCTTACCTTCATCAAGTGTAGTTCAGTGTTTATTTTTTTAAAACTTCGAAACTCCATGTGAGTTCTTAATTGGCGCAGTCGGTAGGATCGGTTTTGCTAAAACGTTCAGAAGTAGTGAATAGTGTCCACCTTTCGGGTGGCCGCGAGTGAATATCGCAGTGTAGTGAACCATTTCTACGGAAGACCGTTGCGGAATCGAGCCAGCTCCTTTTTTTTACATCATCAGCCAGGCAGGCCAACCCGAGCGAACATCGGATTGTAACGGTGAGTAATTTAAAAAAAAAAAATAATAACTATCTATCTAATCAGTGTGATATAGATTTATAAAGTGTAATAAAGTGTAATAAATTGTGATAAGAGTGATCGTGACAAAACAAAAAAAAACTATTCAGAATGGAACCAGCAGCAAACCCAGTTCCAAACCTAGAAGAGGAGGAGGCTCAAGTTTTTAGAACGAACGAAATGTTCCTTCGAGCCGAAAAAGTGCTAAAGGCGATGCAAACGCCTCAAGCCATAAGGGAACTACCGTCTTTTGATGGTAACCCTGTTAAACTGCACGCATTTATTCGTGCAGTCGAAAATTTACTGCCCTTCCTAGAAACGATGAAAGACACGCCGTTCGAGGAGGTGTGGCTACAATCGATCAGGGCTAAAATAACGGGAGACGCCGACCAAGTACTGGAAATTCACGGCACCCCACTAAAATGGATTGAAATAAAAGCAAATTTAATTGCCTACTACAACGACAAGCGGGATTCAGTAACGCTTACTCGAGAGCTATTCCAGTTGCAACAAACTGGTAGCATCGAGGAATTTTATGGTTCAGTGCAGAATGTTCTTTCACTGCTTATCAACCATACAAATATCTCTACAACAAATGCAAATCTGCGAGCTGATCGCACAAAAACACATCAGGAAAATGCACTACAAGTGTTTTTAGCAGGGCTTAGAGAACCGATTGGCGGTAACGTGAGAGCCCGTCAGCCTAAGAAACTGAAGGAAGCATTCGATGCGTGCGTGGAAGAAAGAAACTTCCAAAACAGGTTTGGTCTAAACAAATCGGAGCCAATGAGGCCTCCTAAACCACTCATGTTGCCAGGTCCTTCAAAACCAACACAGCAACATATCCAAACCCCTAATCAACAACACAAATTTCATTTCAAACCACCTCAAGCATACAATAATTATAAATTTCCCCAGCAGCCACAGCGGAACTATTTTCCCGCACAAAATTATAATGTTAGACCACAGGTCCCACCAAGAAATTTTCAAACCCCTTTAAATAATGCACCCAATGTGGAACAAAGGAATGTTTTTGCACCCAGACCAATACAGCTACAGAAACCAACACCTATGGAAGTTGACCCATCTATAAGGTCCAAGCAAATTAATTATATAAATAGACCCCGTGCGATAAACTACCATGAGGGCGCACACTTTTATGAGCCGTATGAGCCAGGCAATGAATACTACGAAGAAACAGAAACACACCAGCAATATTATGACGAAGCTCCCGACACTGAACCCACCCCTTGTACATCGGGTTCAGCAGAGCGAAATGAAGAAGCAGCTTGTGATATTGACGAGATAAATTTTCATTTAATGGAGGAAGTACTAAGGAAGAGATAAATAATTTCTTACCATATGTAAACATTCTTACAAGCAAAGGACCCTTAAAGTTTTTGATTGACACTGGTGCAAACAAAAACTACATTAGTCCAAAACACGTTAACTATGACAAGTGCCGGTTTACACAGGCCATGAAAATCAGAAATGTATCAGGTACGCATCTTGTTAATAAGTTTGCAGAATTCAACCCATTCCCAAGTGTACCGGGTTCAAATAAGCAAATTTTCTACATCTTTGACTTCCATAATTTTTTCGTTGGCCTCATCGGATATGAGACCCTGCGTTCGATGAAAGCTGATATTTTAACTACAGAAAATAAACTAAAATTTCCCACTGGCGTAACACAAATGTCACGTAAATACCCAGAAAAAACAGTGGCTCAATTTGATTCCAATGAAGCTAAAGTTTTGAGTCTACCTACAGTATTGAATGACGGAGACTTCTTTCTGGAGAATGATGTTCTTTTAACTCCAGACATATTACTACACAGAAAAAAATAATTAATTTTAACAAGCGCGTAAAATTTCCCCCCGTGTAATTCCAAGCCAAATGAGCGTAAACAACGATATTGTGTCTCGTACAAAAGGCTCGATTTAGGCGTTATCTGGCTTAATTCTACATAAAATATCCCATTATTTTCTGCCAAATCTAGCATTCCCTTTATGTGCATTAGATAACGCAGAAAATTCAGTGTTTCTTTTTATCTGTGTACCTTCTGGCATCTACAGTTGTGCAAATAAACGCTTTTTCGCAATTGTGACTAACCTAAAAAATGAACCTACAAAGTTTGAGGTTGAAGAGCCTCTGGAAGCTGAACTTAATAACTTCTCTCTAGAGGAACCAACTCAAGACGAAGAAATCGAATTTAATAGAAAACCAATCTTCGATCAACTGAGACTTGATCATTTAAATAATGAAGAGAAAACCAATTTATTGAAAATGATTGCAGACTACGAGAATATTTTCTTTATGGAAGGACAGCAATTGACCTTCACAAATGCAATCAAACATAAAATTACTACACGTGACGACTTACCCATTCACACGAAATCATACCGCTATCCTTTCTGTCACAGAGAGGAAGTTCAGCGACAGATTTCGAAGATGCTCGACCAAGGTATTATTAGACCTTCGAACAGACCGTGGACGTCACCTGTCTGGATAGTTCCTAAAAAACTGGACGCATCCGGCAAAAAGAAATGGCGTCTTGTCATTGATTATCGGAAGTTGAATGAGAAAACGATCGACGATCGTTATCCCATTCCCAACATAACCGATATTCTCGATAAGTTGGGCCGTTGTATGTATTTCTCTACTCTCGATCTTGCATCTGGTTTTCATCAGATCGAGGTTAGTAAGAGCGATATTGAGAAAACAGCTTTTAGTGTCGAAAACGGCCTTTTGGCCTCAAAAATGCTCCATCGACGTTTCAACGCGTCATGGATAATATACTGCGAGAACATATAGGTGTCAGATGCCTGGTTTACATGGACGACATCATTGCGTTCTCAACGAGCCTTAAAGAACACCTCGACAATTTGAGGAAAATTTTTGATACTCTCCGTAAATACAATATGAAAGTCCAACTCGATAAGAGTGAATTTTTACATAAGGAAGTTGCCTTCCTCGGACATATTGTAACACGTGATGGAGTCAGGCCTAACCCTGATAAATTAGAAGTTATCAGAAAGTGGCCACTACCAAAAAATGAAAAGGAACTTAGAGGTTTCCTTGGTATTTTAGGCTACTATCGCAAGTTCATTCGGGATTTTGCGAGCATAGCTAAACCATTGACCCAGGCACTGCGAAAGGGTGAAAAAATTGCTCATTCTAAGAGTTTCATAGATGCCTTTGAGCGTTGTAGGAACATTCTTACCTCGAGCGATATCCTCCAGTACCCCGATTTTAGTAAACATTTTATTTTGACAACAGACGCCTCCAACTATGCTGTTGGCGCTGTTCTTTCACAAGGACAAATTGGTAGCGATAAGCCAATTGCCTTTGCTTCCCGCACCCTCAATAAATCAGAGGAAAACTACTCCGCTATTGAGAAGGAGTTATTGGCAATCGTGTGGGCATGTAAGTATTTTCGACCGTACCTTTACGGAAGAAAGTTCACATTGTACACAGATCATAAGCCATTAACATATAGTCTGAATCTCAAAGACTCCAATAGCAGGCTAATTCATTGGCGCCTCTACTTGGAAGAGTTCGACTATGAGATAAAATACAGACCGGGAAAACAAAACATCGTAGCAGATAGCCTTTCAAGAGTACGAGAAGAATTGAATGCTAACGATGTAGAGGAAAGTTCACCCCCTTTATATAGTCATGAAGGCGAACCATCTTCAGATGACGAAACGATACACTCCGCAGATACTGATGATTCAGCATTCATCTCTTGTACGGAATCTCCGCTGAACAGATTCAGCAATCAAATTATATTAAAAATCGGAGTAAATGAAAGAAACTTACGAAGAAATATTTCCTCGTATGTTCAGGAGAACTATCACAAAAACGAATTTTGGCGTACCGTATCTAATTAGAATGTTTAAAAAATTTATAGACCTAAAAAGGGCCAACTGTATTTTATGCCCAGAAAACCTGATACAGGCAATTCAAATAGTCTATAAGAACTATTTTAGTAGAGGGAAACCCTTCAAAGTATGTATTTCACAAAAAATATTGATCGATCTAAAAACGGCTGAAGATCAAAACTTGATAATAAGCCAAACACACGCAAACGGGCATCGGGGAATATGGGAAAATAATAGTCAAATTTCCAGTAGATATTTTTTCCCAGGAATGAAATGCAAAATACGACAGTTCATAAGACTCTGTCGCATTTGCAACAAAAATAAGTACGAGAGACATCCGTACAAAATAAAATTAGGGACAACACCCACGCCAAAAAAACCATTGGAAATTGTACACATAGATATTTTTATTAAGCAACCTAATATATTTCTTTCCTTCTTAGATCAATTCTCACGATTCGCTACAGTAATACCAGAGGACTGAAGCAGGCGTTAGTTCTTGAAGCCAGCTCCTTTTGGTGTGGCGCTAGTGACGATTTGAACATTTTAAGCTCGGTTCACAGTGGATTATAATTCCTTATAATATTTCTTCTACCAACCTACTAGTATCGGTAATGTAGATAGAACATTATCATACCTGACTGATAAACAATGAAAAAATACTATCGTTATGATAATCACTAAACAAATGAACGAAAATTACGCCAACTTCCACCACGTATATTGTGTTTGCTGCCTACAGCCTTCAAGAAAGCCGAGCTGTCAAATTAGCACCATACGAAGCACCAAATTTTCGGCTTCACGATTGTTGTTCGTGGATGACAGCCGCTTCAGTCCTGTGAGTAATACCAATCAAGTCACGGAACATTCACGACGTCGGAAATGGGTTAACCAAATATTTCGCTTTGTATGGTACCCCAAATTTAATTATATCCGACAATGAGCCTTCACTAAGGTCCATTGAAATTAGAGCTCTTTTTGAAAATTTAAATATCCAAATTCATTTTACTCCTCCAAATCACAGCACAAGCAATGGAACAGTCGAAAGATTCCACTCAACTTTGAGTGAAATTTTTCGATGCACCAAACCAGACTACCCCGATATGACTGATAAAGAAATCTTTAGAATTTCGTGCACATGTTATAATAACACGGTACATTCTGCAACAAAATTTAAACCAAGAGAAATTTTTTATGCTCTAAGGGATGGAGAGGAAAGGCCTTTGGATATAAACAAAATCTTAGAAAATAGAAATAAGTTTTTCGAAGAAGTAATAAAACATTCAAACAACACGAAAACTAAAAATTTGGGATACCATAATAAAACGAGGGAGGACCCACCAGTCTTCACACCAGAAGACACTGTGTACAATAAAGTACAAGGCATTCGGAATAAGGGCCGGGAGAAATACCACCCAATCAAAGTTGTCGAAGACCACGGAAGAACCTTCCTGGACAACTTTGATCGGGAAATTCATAAAGATAATATTCGGAGAAACTGAATCCACCCAAAATTTTGTCACATTCAATTTCAGATGTGGATTCAACCAATGACTCTGACCTTGACATTGACTATTGTGATGACCGCATCACAAACAATACAACTCTATGACTTGACGCGAAATCCAGGACTTTTGACAATACAGACAGGAAACACACTTCTTAAGACGGGCAGACACCGTATCTACCACGCTATCGACTTAACCAAATACAAACCACTTTTAGACAACATCGAACTTGCTGTCGATGGACTTAACATTTTCAAAGATTTCACGGACTTGACATCTATGTTAAATGCAAAGCTCAATGAAGCTTGGAATTCATATAGACGACTTTTACCGATCAAACAGATTAGGCAAAAACGAGGAGTTTTTAATTTTTTAGGCTCAACCATAAAAGTAATTACTGGAAATTTAGATGAGAACGACTTAATTCAAATTAATAACGATATTAAAAATTTGCAAGATAGGAATCTGGATCTCACCAGGCAAAATAATATACAGGTAAAACTAAACAAACATTTGGAGAAGCGTATTAACAAGATCATCGATACAGTAAATGCAGAACAACGAATTATCAAACAACAAATAATCACAGCTAGGCAATCTTTACTTATAAACAAGCTCATTAATCAAAATTCTACAGCAATAAGACAAGCTTTTAAAATTTCATTCCATGTGGATCTCTTACAGAAACATCTTGACTCAATTTTCGAAGTAATCCAATTAGCTAAAATTAATATTATTTCAAAAAATTTCTTAGAGTCGGAAGAACTCAAGTTTATTTTGGATAGATTAGAGGAACAGGGAATTACAGTTCTCAGCACTGATCAAGTTTACGATTTTCTGGATATTCGAGCACTCTTCAAAGATTCAGTTCTGTACTTCATCATCGAAGTTCCACAAATCTCACCACACACCTTCAGCAGTCTACTCCTGGAACCGCTTCCCATCGACGGTCAGATCGTTAAGTTACCATGGCATCAAGCAGCAATACACGGAAATCTAACGTATTTTCTCAAGGCAAGCTGTCAATACATCGGAGAGAAAACCCTCTGCGACGAAGATAAGCTTCAAAACGTCTCAGACGATAGTTGTTTCTCAAAAATAATTAGAGGACTACCTGGAAAATGTACATTTACAAACTACCGGAATCTAACAAACATAAAACGACTGACAGACAACTACGTCGTCGTGAAAAATTCAACAGTCACGTTATCCACGAATTGTTTAAATAATGACAGGCAGTTATCAGGCACAATCTTGATATTTTTCTCGAATTGTACCATAAGGATTGATCAAAGAAACTTCACCACCTCAACATTTTCGGCACACATCTTTCCAACAGTTATACCACTGGATGGAGTAAAAATTGAACAAACCGAGTTCAAATCAGAAACCGACCTTCAAGGATTGGAAAAGTTGCACATCATGAATCGAGAGCAGATTCAGTTAATCAAACAACAGCATACGCTCCAAACAGTGACAAGTTTGGGGTTATCTTCCACTTGTATCATTTTAGGCCTCTGCTTGGTAGTCTATAACTGGTTTAAATGGACAACAACATCCAACAGAACAAATCTGACAGTCAACGAGCATCATCCACATCAGAAGACATAAGCCTTGGTAGAATTGGATCGGGACGATCCAATCTTGAGGGGGAAGCAGTTAACGCGGGGACCATCCAACTTTCCAACACATCATCACCCGTCACCAAAGAACAGCTAATCAATATCATAAACAACGTACAACCGTAAGCACAATGGACATCTAGCTCATCGAGGTCACCGGACAGCAACCAGCCAACGCACCACCGGATAGCAACCAGTCAACGCACCTAGGACTTGCCGACGCAGCACTCGACAACAGTACAACAACACGCGACATCGACTTCGACTACGAACCCGACCACCTGAGCTGAGAACTGCAGCGTTAGGACTTTTAGGGCCATTGGTAGGTTTCAACCAATTTCAATCAATAAATAAAATCATTATTAGTCTTACCTTCATCAAGTGTAGTTCAGTGTTTATTTTTTTAAAACTTCGAAACTCCATGTGAGTTCTTAATTTATATATATATATATATATATATATATATATATATATATATATATATATATATATATATATATATATATATATATATATATATATATATATATATATATATATATATATATATATATATATATATATATATATATATATACACAGCGATTCCACGGGAAAAGAATAGAGTTGAAAAAAAAAATTGTCCGATTTTGCTCAAAATCGCTTGGTATGTTCTTCATCGAAAATAACAAGACCCGTATTTTTTTATTTTTTTATTAGGGTGACCATGTTTGATATAGGGTTACCAGAAAAATCGACATTTTTCGAAATTTTTTATTTAAAAAAAAATCATAACTTCTGAACCGCTGGATCGATTTGCAATGTTTTATTATAAACAGAAAGATTATTACTTTTTGTTTTTATTAAAAATATTTGTTAAAATAATTAATGTACTCAAATTTGCTAAAATGGTCAATATATTTGTTTTTTATGATTTTCAAAATGTTGGACCTCAACGACTATTTATTTTTATATTTTTTTATTAAAATTCAAACATTTTTACATAGCATATCAAAATATCTCAAATGTTCATCGAGCCGTTTTTGAGTTAAATTTTTTGAAAATTTCAAGTTTTTTGCCTATACACACATGGAATGAGCATCATTTTCCATCACTTCAAAATAACTGCGGGAATCATTTCATTGAAGTTATCAAACTTATTCCTAATAAATTCATGATAACCATGTTGAAAAATCTAGTTTTATTTGTGAAGTAATGTACTCATCATATGTAGGGGAGGCTGGTTCAATTCTGATTCCATTAAATGTAAGAAATATAAACAGCCTCATATTGTTTAAAAGCAGAGCCAACATTGCTAGGGTTTACTCAGCCATGGTTTACGCTATAACTGGAGCCACAATGGTCCGTTAGCGTCCAAATTCAGCATGAGTGCTGATAAGGATTGCAGGGGCACTCATGCCGAATTTGAGTTGTTGCGTAAACCACGACTGAGTAAACTTAACTCATATTTTGAATTAATCCACATTGAGTGAACCGAACTGAAACCTTACTAAAGAAACGTTTAATACAATGAAGCACGACTGCTCAAATTGCCATGTTTAGATTAATAGTTACAGGAAACCTACTCCTAAACTATATGGTTATGCAGTGGAAAGGAGAACAAAGTTGGATAAAAGCTATTCCTACTTTTTTAATACCTGCTATTGCAGACTTTATCGCTTTATCAAGAAAGAAAACGAGCCAGCAACTCCAAGTGCAGTTGATCTAGAATGTGAAAATCAAGAACTCACCGTTTCTGAACCGTGTTTAATTTTCAAAGAGCAATATCCTACTTTTTAAATTGGATTTCTAATGTTTTCCAGCAGCAACCCAAAAAAATGTATTTTGGTAGGTTCAAGTGGAACGCATACTGTCTGCGTAAGCATTTATCATCAGAATGTTAAATTAATGTTTAAAACCTATAAGATTACGAAACTTATTCCTAACCATTTTAAAACGTATCTTGACTTGTTTTTTAAATTACTCTGTGAAAATCCTATAGAGAAATGTTGGTTGAAAACCTGTGATCATTGCTCGGGTACGCAGACACTGGAGAATAACCTGATGAACTTTCTTGAAAACATCGATTCTTTAGAATTTAAACAATAGAAGCAAACAGATCGTTGTCATCTAAATTCAATACGAATGGATGCAGAAGAGTTTGTGGAAACATTTTTAGAAAAATTAAGCGAATTATCTCCGCATAATTTTATTGCAGAGCAACAAGGTAACTACTTGAAACAACTTAAAATTAATTTGAAAGCAACTGACTGCATTATAATTACTGACTTCGCTGAATGCAAGAAACCAATCAAAACATACACAGAAAAAAATAATTAATTTTAACAAGCGTGTAAGATTTCCCCTCGTGTAATTCCAAGCCAAAGGAGCGTAAACAACGATATTGTTTGCAATCTTTCATACAACAGGCTCGATTCAGGCGTTATCTGGCTTAAATTTACATGAAATATCCCATTATGTTCTGCCAAATCTAGCATTCCCTTTATGTGCATTAGATAACGCAGAAAATTCAGTGTTTCTTTTTATCTGTGTATGTACGAAAATGCATGCGATGATGTCAGATAGAGCGAATGGATTAAAATCTTTTAAAGACGAAATAACTCAAGTCAGCAGCATAGCCGTAAACATAGCATCTGGTTCTCCCATGTGCAACAACCCGATGTTAAGGATTGAAATAATGGACGAGCTGAAATCTTTATCAGCTAACATTAACTCAATTGAGTCAAAAAATATCAGTAGCTCTCCAGATAGTATTGATTCACTGGAATATGAGCTAAGTAATATGAACCCTATCCAGGTAGTTGTTCAGTCAGGCTGGCGTCTTCTTGGGACAAGAAAGGTATGGAAAGCTGACTGGACAGATTACGACAAACGTAAATTGTATCGTAAAAAACAGCAAAAACAGGCTGAAGTAGCGAAGAAACGTAAAAAGCAGGCGAATAATAACATCACACATCACAATCGTATATATGATCGCAACGACAATAGGAACCACTGCAATAGCTATAATGAAAACTACGCAACCACCAACCATTGCAACTATAACAATACCAACATCAACAACAAATACAACCAACTTCCACCCGACCACGAGCTTCTTGCTACTGCAAAGGGTCGTTTCTCCAGACCTCCACCTAGCCATCGAACAATCAACTTTCAAAGAGGTGAAATACTAAACCCGTACCCGGCCGCCGATGCACCATCCTTTCCGTCACCTTCCGCTCCTGCACATTTAACCAATTGGAATGCTCCGGGGGCCCTCTCGGCTGCACCTTGCGTGGCATGCACATGTAAGCATTCGTGTTTCCCCTTGAATTGACGGACCCCTTGGAGGAGGACAATAAAATTGATGAACCCGAAGATGATATACTGAATTTGACGTCTTTTCTTAATCAAGGAGAGGTAAATAGCTTAAGTAACTTTAATCTGTCGACTATCATTAATTTAGATTATGATGAAAAGATAATTAATTCCAATAGTTTTAGTTTTTCGACTAACATAGTGCCACACATAACCGAGCCTCAAAAACATGAAAGCAAAGAAAATAATAATTTATTGTCAAAATTTTAACAGAATGAAAAGTGCAATTAAAGTGAACGAAATTTATAAACAAGTTGCTGCGTGCAATTTTACAGTAATTTTAGGAACTGAGTTGGGATGCCGGAATGTATAACGAAGAAGTTTTTGACAATCTGTTTAACGTTTTTAGAGATGATCGCGATAAATTGTTATCCCAAAAAAAATGCGGTGGAGGCGTTTTAGTAGCAGTTAGTGTTAACTATGAATCGGAACAAATTTTATCATACAAGTGTAAGGAGTTTGACCATGTATGGGTAAAATTTCTCATCGGAAGCCAAATTCACATTTTAGCGTCAGTGTATTTCCCCCCAAAACACGCGAGGAAAGAGTCCTATGAAAAAATTTTTAGTATTGCTGGTGATATTGTTTCGAAATTTGATTCTGAAGCAAAGGTTCACATATACGGAGATTTTAATCAAAGAACAGCCAATTTTATTGTTGATGACGAAAATGAATCTTCCTTGATACCAATTGTAGGGGACAACGAAACGCTTCATACTCTGTTTGATAGTAGTGCTGAATTAGGGCTACATCAAGTAAATACCGTGAAAAATAAAAACAACTGCTACTTAGATTTGTTATTTACAAACATGTCGGACGATTTTTGCGTATCCGAGTCATATTCGCCCCTTTGGAAAAATGAAGCATTTCACACTGCTTTTGAGTACTCCGTATTTATACACGAAAAAAAACCAACGATGGATAACAATGGTTAGCAAAGCAAACTATGCAGTAATCAAACATAAATTAAATTGTGTCGATTGGCAAATTTTAACGCGTAATCATGGCATAGAAAAATCAGTGGATGCATTCTACGAAATAATGTATGATATTCTAGAACAAACAGTCCCCAAAAACCGAAGGAAGAAAATCAATAACAAAGCGCCAGAATGGTTCAATAGACAGGTGAGCGATTCCACGAACAAGTGGGAAATTTTTCCAGTTTTTATTTTTTGTATTTTTTGATTTGCATGAAACCTTGCATACAAGTTTTTGGGGAAGAAAAACGCCGTTTTGCATACTTGGTTCGCCATTTTGAATCTAGCCTTACTTATGAGAAGGGCCTATGAAAAATGCACATGATATCTTCAAAAAACTGTATCTCGGAAACGGTTTGTCCGATTGGTTTGGTGTCTTCGGCGAAGTTTTAGACAATTGTTGGTGCTATATGGAGAAAATATGCACGGTAAAAAAAAAGTTTGGTTTTTGTGTTTTGAACTAAAATATAGATTTTCCCTTAAAAGTGACATGTCAATAATTTTTTAATTATTCTTATGTTATAGCTGACTTAAAATGCTATCTAGTGCACAGTGAGTTGTTCTGGAGAAAAATGGGTTACAAGAAAAAAAATTTTTTTTTTAAAAATTACAATTTTCAAAAAAGCTATTAAGAAAAGTCAAAAAAGTTTGTCACCCTAATTTTATGAAAGAACGTCAAATTTGCAAGCAAAAAGTACTTCGGTAACATTTTTCTAAGATGCACCGTTTAGAAGATATTACTGATTTAATATTGATTTTTTTGATAACTTAATAAGTTTTGGCCCTTTTCGGATGTACTCCGTGTTTTTTCAGTTTCAAAAGTATTTTTTTCGAAAAGATTGAAAAATTTTGAGTTAAAATGACACTGACAGCTTAAAGATTCGAGTGAAATTCTCTGCCTTAAAAGTATTTTGAAAAACAAGTTACAAAATCCCACTATCAGGAACAATGATTTCTTCAAGTGATTTTTGGTGCGTTGTGCTGAAAACGTGCTAACAAGTATTAGATACAGGTAATTAGATACCAGTTAGCTGTACTACGTACAGTTGGTGATTGTAAACATGGTCTTTGTTGGAACTAGTCCACCATGGCCACGCTGGCCATAACGAGGAACGAGGCTAGCTCCGTCGATGACCGTTTCTTAATAATAAACAAAAAGAACGCAGTCTTAGTCACCTTCCATCAAACTAGACGGCTGCCGACCTCAATCAACAACCGCCGCACCCTTTATTCATTCCAGGTATATACAATTTACAATCTTCTTCAATAACAATATACCTATGCCAGCAAATCTACCTCGCTCCAACTCTCCAAACTCGTACCTGAAGGTTCGACGATACCTGAGCGTTCAACTCCACCTATCTTCCAACAGTCTTTACCCAGTATTCTATGATTTCTACCCGTGAGCTGTATAATAATGTCTGACTCGGTTCTGAATTAATCCAGTATCTACCAAACAGTAAATGCAGAAAGGTTGCTAGTAGCATAGTGATTATAGTAATTTCAGCTCATAATCCTGTGTTTTTGAACGAGATCTAGTGTTGTTTGTTAACATAATAATTGTAAAGGAAAGTGTAACACGTTTTGGTGCAAAGGTAAGTTTTAAATACACATTTTAATTATATGTTTTGTGATATTTTCATACAAAACTAACAATTGGAAAATATTGTCTATGTTACAGATTACAAAATGAGTAACATAAAATGTATTCGCCCATTCAAAGACATTCAGTGTTCGAAAGAGCTGCGATATCTCACGGATGGTATCATCCAAAAACTAAAATCAATTGGATTTTCCAAGGTATCCACACTCAACACCAAGGATTTTCGTATTTGTTCGTCTTGCCGTCTACATATTGATTCAAGAGCTCACCTCACCCAAAACGAAGAACAAAGCGTAGCCGGCGGCTCAAGGATGCCAACTGTTCAGACCATACCTGATGTACCTGATTCGCAAAGCTATGAAAGTTTGGTCACGATACCATCAGCGTCAACGCTAAGCACAATTCAATCAAATGAAGACTTCACGATGCCTGTAGACGTCGAAATATTCAACCGAGGAATAGCAGCTATTCGTGTTTCGCCTATAGATTTAGGTAAGGTTAAAAATGTTCACTATCCTGAAAAAAAGTGCGCTAAAATCGTCGAAGGTGTACGAAGAAATCATTTTAAATTAGACGCTAAAACAGAAAAAGCAAACGAGTTTGATGAAGTCATAGAAAATATGAAAATGAAATTTTTAAATTCAGCCACAAGGCAAGAAAAACTATTAATTTTATCATTGTTACCAAAATCATGGTCAGTACAAAAAAATTGTAGACGAATTTAAAACGAGTAGAAATATGGCATCAGATGCAAGAAAGGAAAGAGATAATGTATTTGATTCATCTCAAGGTTAAAGCTCTGGAAAAGCTTTGAGTAGTGAAACAAAAGAACTGGTTTTGAATTTTTTTGAGGACGATGATATAAGCCGTGCAATGCCAGGCCAAAGAGATTTTGTTAGCGTAAAGACAGGAAATAAGAGATTAGCTGTTCAGAAAAGATTGTTAATGATGACATTGAGAGAAGCTTTTAATCGCTTTAATGGAATTTACGTCAATGTAAAAATAGGGTTTTCATCATTTGCAAGCCTCCGGCCAAAGCAATGTAAACTATTGACTATCATAGGAACACATGATGTTTGCGTTTGGACTACGCATGAAAATGTCAATTTAATTCTACATAGCTTAAAAAAATACAATGTCTTGAATGATCTAAAAACATTAACGAATAGATTACTTTGCGAAAATAAGACAACTCATTGCCATCTACGAAGATGTAAAAACTGCCCAGATACCTCAGTTTTAGAAGACAGTTTATTGAAACAACTGGAAGAAAACTTTGTTGAAAAGCTTTCATTCGAACAATGGGTTACCACTGACAGATGTGATTTAGAAACTATTGTAAAGCAAACCGATGAGTTTGTTTCATTTTTCAGCTCAAAATTAGAAAGTTTGATTCCGCATGATTTTGTAAAAACCGAACAATCCAATTTTTTGAAAACTACAAAACAAAACTTGCAAGATGGTGAATTTTTAGCTATTTGTGACTTTTCTGAAAATCACAGCTTCATTTTGCAGGATGAAGTTCAATCACACCATTGGAACGTGCAACAGGCCACAATCCATCCTTTCGTAATATATTATACTGAAAATATGCAAATTAAACATTTTAGCTTCATTATAATTTCTGAAGAACTAAGACATGATTCAGTCGCTGTTAATTTGTTTATTGATAAAATGATAAACTTTTTACAAATTGATCAAAATAAAAACATAAAAAAAAATTATTTTATGTCAGATGGTGCAGCTTCACAGTATAAAAACCGAAAAAACTTTTCTAGCCTTTGTAAATTTAAGTCAAAGTATGGTATTGACGCTGAATGGCATTTCTTCGCAACATCGCACGGAAAAGGTCCATGCGATGCTATTGGAGGTACGATAAAACGCATGGCTACCAGAGCAAGTTTAGCCAAAGCACGCGAACACCCGATAAAGACTGCAAGAGAGTTGTTTAATTGGGCAAACAAACGAAAAGAAGAAGAACTTACAAAGTTGTCATTTTGTTATTCTACTACAGAAGAATACGAAAATATGTCTTTGCAGCTAAATAATCAATATAATAATGCAAAAACAATTCAAGGAACTCAAAAATTCCACTCATTTCTTCCTCTATCAGAAAATACAATAAAGGCAAAGCTTTATTCAAACTGTCCTGACAATGATGCCAAAATATTCGATATTGTTAAGAAAGTTGTGTAAACAATAATTTTATAAAAATACAGGAATAAAAATAAACTGATGATATCCAACATATAATGTTATTTTTTATTGCGCACAATCACCATCCCTGAAAAATAAGCTTAATTCGCTCTTTTGAATCTTGCTAATTGAGGAGCTTGCATTTGCAGTTCTCAAAAAGGTGTATCTCGAAATCGAGTTGTCTCATCGGTTTGATGTCTGGGCAATGTTCGGCAATAGAGAGAAAATATGCACAGTATAAACACATCCAGTTTAAATGGATTAAAATGTTAGGCGATCAAGAGTTGAATGCACATTTTCAACACAATACACCAAAAATAACTGGAAGAAATCATTGTTCCTGATAGTGGGATTTTGTAACTTGTTTTTCAAAATACTTTTAAGGCAGAGAATTTCACTCGAATCTTTAAGCTGTCAGTGTCATTTTAACTCAAAATTTTCCAATCTTTCCGAAAAAAATACTTTTGAAACTGAAAAAACACGGAGTACATCCGAAAAGGGCCAAAACTTATTAAGTTATCAAAAAATCAATATTGAATCAGTAATATCTTCTAAACGGTGCATCTTAGAAAAATGTTACCGAAGTACTTTTTGCTTGCAAATTTGATGTTCTTTCATAAAATTAGGGTGACAAACTTTTTTGACTTTTCTTAATAGCTTTTTTGAAAATCGTAATTTAAAAAAAAAAATTTTTTTCATTGTAACCTATTTTTCTCCAGAACAACTCACTGTGCACTAGATAGCATTTTAAGTCAGCTATAACATAAGAATAATTAAAAAATTATTGACAGGTCACTTTTAAGGGAAAATCTATATTTTAGTTCAAAACACAAAAACCAAACTTTTTTTTCCCGTGCATATTTTCTTTATATAGCACCAACAATTGTCTAAAATTTCGCCAAAGACATTAAACCAATCGGACAAACCGTTTCCGAGATACAATTTTTTGAAGATATCATGTGCATTTTTCATAGGCCCTTCTCATAAGTAAGGCTAGATTCAAAATGGCGAACCAAGTATGCAAAACGGCGTTTTTCTTCCCCAAAAACGTGTATGCAAGGTTTCATGCAAATCAAAAAATATGAAAATTACTCGTTGCTGAAAAGATATGGAACCGCTCTATAACTACATAATTTTCAACGAACATGCACTTATTAAGCATCTTGAATCCATATCAATAATCAAAATTGACGTTTAGGATTGTCCTATAATTTATTCTATGGACTGATTATATGAAATTTCTAATATTTATGTAATTTCCCCTTTTATATAATTAACATAAACAGGTCGTTAAAGACTATTTATGGCAATATTTTAATCACATCGATGAACACTACGTTCAGGATTGACAAATAGTTCATTTTATAAACTGTATGTATGACATATCGAATATTCCTGGATCTTCCTGGAATTTCTGATTAAAATATGTATCCAGTACAATATTGGCCACATTTGAGTTCGTAATTCTGGTAAAGTGTAAGAAGGGTTCAGTCTCACCATCGGTGGATTAATGCGGGTTTTTCTTTATATAAACCTGTTGGGAACCAAGACAAACCTAATAAAGAAATCAAGCAAATCCATCGTGTCGTTCGTGAGTTATGCTGTCACGAACGGACAGCATTTCATTTTTATATATAGATAGATAGATAGATTAGAGAATATTTGATTGCTCTATTACATACTACATATAGTGCATATTATGACATATTATTTACATTATATAAGCATGAGCATGATTGACCGCCCGAGGTTGCTACTCCGTTGTTGCCAGATCAGCTGTTATTACACAGAGAACCAACAGATGATGCTTGGGACTAACATACATCTTCAATGTGTAAAAACTGATGTTCCCAAACTAAGGCAATACCGGCGCCGGCCTTGTCCGAATGCAGGTCAAGTAGGGAATGGGTACACAGAAAAAAATCTTGAAGTAAAAACTACCATATTACCCGAATACGCCTATCTCTAAAACTACCATGAAATTTTAGTCAAATTTACTATGTTTATGGTAAAACCTTCAACGTCTGTGGTATATTTGACAGACCTCATATTGATATCAACTGCACCATGGTTGATCTAATCGCAGGCATGGTAAAATCAAACGCATTTATCGTCAGGTGAAAATTGTTGGTGCTTGCGCTGAATTTAACCCTCGAAATGGTAGTTTCTACTGCGGTTTTTCTTTGCGTGTAAGCACATGTTGACGCGATTATCGCTTTATTGGAAGCTGCGGAATCCACTGTACTTTCACGAGAAATCACTGGGATTTTGGAAAACAGGATTGGGTGGCAGCAGGGTTCGTTTTGGTTAACGATAAGCTGTCAAGTGTAATTAGTACCGATTTCCGATTTGTTCGCGGACTACCAATCGCGGCAGTTTTCTTGGTCGCTGCGTATCTTCAGCATCCAAGTCTGATACAAAATCTTCTGCTTCTGATGGCTGTTTTTCAACAAACAATAAGAGAGCTCGTGTCAGTTCCGACTTGAATTGAAGTTGCGAGAGAGGTTTGATTTTATTCTTCTTAGCGATGAGGCACTGGATCTTCCATGCATTCACTGAGGCTGTGTTAATACAACTAGTGAACAGGGGCCACCACCACTTTTTACCTCGAATGGCGATTCGGTAGTTTGAGACCGCATTGTCATGCAAATCTACTCCTCCCATGTGCTTATTGTATTCGCATATCATTCTTGGTTGAGGAATCGTTATATTTTTCTTTTCTTCGCGCGAATATCTCGAAGCTTTTTGTGCTGGTTCACTGACGAAAAAAATCTTAAGAAGTTCATTCAAAAACCTTATGAAATTTAGCCACAAGGAATCGGTTTGAATTTCATACGTTATCCTTATGAATGCGAATGCGATGTTTTTTGTCTTCATAACCAGCTATGTTTTAGGTATGACAACTACATGAGTTTCATAACACAGCCTTATGCAACACATTATTGTTGATTATGATATTTGAAGGTGTCCGTTATGCATTTTAAAATAATTTTTTAATACAATTCACACTTTCATGTATACTATTTTTAGAAAGATGGGTTTATTTTATAGCATAATTAAATTAATGAGACCAAAACCATCTTTATTTGTAAATAAAAGGAACCTTGTTACAACTCTTGAAGTGTTAATCAGTGTACAAACACCGAGTCAATATCCACATCGTCGGTTGAGGTTGCGAAAGGCAGGGATTTTTGGAAAATTCGGGCAAATCCGACATCCGACTTGCGCTGGCCGATGGATTCTCGAAGATGTTCTTCGGGGAGTAAATTGATTTACCTACCAAGAAAGGTGGTTCATTTACCCGTCGCTTCTGCTTGAGGCATTCGTGGAGCCAATGGTTAAATCTGTGGACAGTATGAAATCATTCATTAGCCAACGATAATATGGTTAGCTAAAACTACAAAAACTCACCCCACTTGATGGCAGCATCATATTTGGCTCCAACTCGCTTAGCGCCTCTTTTCGGACCAGCCGATCCTCAACTTTCACTCCAAGAATCCCACCCAAGGCTATTCGAAAGTTCCTTTCTGCTCAGGAGTACTTGCTGATGACCTTACCATGACCTCATCTTCAAGCGATTTTGGATCGTCTTCGCCGTACAAAATAGACTCAAAATAATAATCTAACGGATAACATATACATACCGTCTTTGATCGAAGTATCCAACCAAATGCAGTTGACCGTTTCTCGAACTTTGACACTGAAATCGATTTCACCTATGCTACAGGTTGGAAGTACAATATAATCGACCACATCGGCATAGTTCTCGTCTACAATCATTCCGCCACAATCATTTTCACAATCGGAAACTATCTACATTGTGTCTTCATCCGAAAGTCCGTAGATGAATAGCGTTTTGCCGAACATGAACTCCGACTGGGTTATCTGTTCAGAATCCTGCAGAGTAGATCCACTAGATGGTGCCGGAGTGGTTGGTTGAGTGTTTTTTGAATCCACGGGAACAGATGGTAATTGGACGAATGTATTCTTTTGCATATACTGCTTCGATACATCGTCTTCGGTGCGACTGACTCGAGTAGGACCCGTTTGAGATAATACAAGCGGAGTTTACGGACGCTTAAAGGTGCTGTTCATAGATTCCAGATTCTTCTTACTAGCCGGGATGGTGACTCGGGGCCGTCATCTCCCGCTGTGTCTTTCAGGTTAGGCTGGTAGGTCACATCATCTCCTCCGGTGTTGGTGCCTTATGTTCCGAGCTAGCCATTCCAGCGTCATGATATCAGTTTCTGATCTCAAATTTTCCGAAAGTCTGCCTAAACATAGTCACCCACGATGATATGACTAATTCGATCGCTGAGCTCATTAAACCGGGTAGCTCCTCCGCTATTAAGGATTTTGTTCAGCTTCTCTTTGTCCTGGATTGTGAATCCAGGTGTATCTGCGAAAAAAAAGAGATTCTAACTTCAACACACAGCCCGACTTAGAAACAAAAATCAACGTACCTTACATCCATCCAAGAAAGAACCTGTTTTTTTAGCCAGAGTCACATTTATCTGTGGCAGTAGGTTTTGGTACTTTTTCTTTTGATTTGCTACTGTACCTGACTCGCCAAAAGATCCTCTGCCTACCGCCTGGGATGTTAAACTCATCACACTATCGTTGACGGTCAAATTACGACTATTTACGTGCTAGATCGTTGACAGCTGAGTGCACTCTGGATTAAAATCCCCGGCCACCGTTGCTCCAGGGTCATCGTTGTGTTTCCCTAAAATCGTATCAGTTGCACTGACCATCTTTTGTTGACTTTGATCCACAACGTCCTTCGCCCTATCTGGGTGCATAGTTTTGTTTAATCTCAGCTGCCTTTTCATATTTGATCGACTTCACCGTCGAGGCTACGATATGTGTACAACGATAAGATTTCGCATTGATGTCAAACTTCTCAAACATCGTGGCCCAACAATAACGGCACTTGACTGCGTTCGGATGTGATCGAAATCCGGCCCAGAGAATTGGAAATTCGGACAATCCAACGGATGATTCATCAGCAAGAACTCTATCACACCTTCGCTAGCCTTGCGGGAATTGGTCTCGATTCACCATTCATAACCTTCATAACCGGTATGACGCAAGCGCCTACCGGGTTGGGAGACTTGTCCACTTCCACGAAGCACATACGCTAGTTAGAGGCTACGGTCAATCACCCGTGATAGCAGAAGCGAGGAACCTCAACGCCCACCAATGTAGCAGCCTACAAGTTAAAAATAAAAACAATTATTACATTTACTGACAAAATCCAAACCCCCTATCCCAAACATTACCTGCAGCACCGCTGTTCCCGGATCGACCATTACCGACACATCATCTACAAACACCTCAATTTTTTCCACAACATTTCTTGGTTCGCCATTGTTGTTGTTTTATTAAATTCCCTTATGGTTTTTTTCATTCACAGGGTGAATATGGAAATCATAAGGTAATTTTGTGGAACTGATAAGATACACATAAAAAAATCATTATGAGTAAGTAAAAAAGTCGTAAGAGTCCTTATGAATGACATAATAATCTTATGAAGTCCAAACAACCTGTATTTGTGATACTTCATAAGGCGTAATTTATGATTATCAAAAGTTTTTTTTCATCAGTGTTCAGCTGCGATGAAATTTGAAGCAACTGTCACTTCGGAATTGTCTTGCCAGCGACACACATAAATCGAATTATTCTTCTCAAAACACGTATCGTACGCATATTTCTTCAGACTTTTTCCTGTTTGAAGTATGTCGTTCGCTCCTCTCAGTCTGTTGGATCTCACAGTTTCAATCGCTCGAATCTTTCTCTCATTCAGCAAACAGAATAAATAATATGACGTGAAAAAATTATCAAAGTAAAACGCATGAACTTTTGGATTTTCAATGGATTCGATCATGGAGAGAACCACTGATGCGCCAAGTCCAATGTTTTTATCAAATGAACTTGTTTTTCCTGTGAACGGAATGAAAAGAATCATAGATGCGCCAAATTCAATCTTTCATTGAATGAACTTACCTGCGTACGGAATGACATGAAAAAGGTATCCTGAATCGGAACATAAGCACCATAGTTTGAATCCGAAGCGAATTGCCTTTCCTCTAATGAACATTTTGCAATTATGTCTACCGAAAAACGGAATCATCTGTTCAGGGAACGTCCATTAATTACGTCACGTAACAAATGCCTTTTTTTAACCCCCCCCTCCCCCCCTTGTCACGTTTTTTGTATGGACCTTCATTTTTTTTGTATGGATCGTCACGTTTTCCCAAACCCCCCCTCCCCCCTTACTGCGTGACATAATTAATGGACCTTCCCTCATCGATCGACAAATGCGTGGCAAAAATTCCAACTTGTTTGTACTTTTTGTTTAGAAGATCAATTAGAGGACGAGCTTTCGCATATCTGTCTGATTTATCTATGTGATCGTTGTCTGTTAAATGCAAAACTGATTTGAGTCTTCGGAAAGCGTACCGAGTCATGGACTGTGCAACAATGGGCAGTCCAAGATCCGGCTGAACCGACCAATAGTTTTCGATTTGTGGCACTGTGTGATAGCCGGACAGAAGAAGAATCCCTATGAAGCGGAAGATTTCTTCTCGATTGGTGGTAAAGGTGATGTTCTTCTGTCCAGCGTAGATGTTTGTGTTCAAAACGATCATTTCGATGATTTCGTCATCCAAAAACATTCGAAACAGGTCGAATGGGGATTTGCCGTCTGAGGAGAACCAAAAATAAATCACGGAATTGCAAAATTATTAAACCATTTACCATGATCTTGAACGATCGTTTGCTCCAAAGGTGTAACAACATCTTCGTCTATCTCCGGGAATTTGAATGAATACCGCTTGAGCTTCTTCCACGTTGGCTTGCCAAATTTAGCTTCCACCGTGTATGGACGTCTATCGCTTTCCGAATGAGCAGTGCTCGTTGAGAGACCAGAGAAGTCTTTCACTGTCCATGCATAATTTATCTTAAACTCTCCAGCAATTTCCAGAGTTGGATCAATGTCATTCATCAAATTCTCATCATCAATTTGCTCTTCATCGCTCAATGCATCAACAGTTGCCGGGGGAATGTAAATAATTTCCGTGGTTTCGTTGAAAACAATCGCTTACTGCGAAGCGTTCGTGTTGCCATTTATTACGCGCAATAATGCAAAACAGACTATCGGGATAACAAGATCAAATCATGAATGGAATCAAGCATAACGTTTGACATATAGGAAAACGCGCTAAAACAACATACACATACATGTTAATAATTATTCTTACGTTAGAGTGTATGAGTGTTGGTTGTTAGAGGAAAAAAGGACGTCAAAGTCGGAACGGGAACAAAAATAAAGCATGTATAAGAATTATGTACTCATGATCGGTTGTATGTATGCAATACGGGCACCATTTAAGTGTATTTTAAATGGTTAAGTAACCATGGAACTGCTCTTGGGTTAATAAGTAAATTTCATACAAATTTCTAAATAGCTTTCGGAGACTAACAAAACGCGACGCGAGACAAGACACAACACTTATCGTTCTTACAATTTATTGTATAAATTGTATTTTGTTAGTGTCGTGTAGTTCTTACGTTAGCATAAAAATCATAACAATAAGCTTTCGGAGCATGTGTTCATTATCTGAACAATTACTAATGGACAGTAATGTATGGGCTTAAACATCACTAATGTCATTCTTGGCATGTATATGGCAATATTTATTTGTCGAGCAACGCGCCAGCGTTGCGTATACGCAACATACATTTTAAGCTCAAATGGTACACACTCAGCCACACCTTAATGGATGGTTAACTAGCTACAAATAATATTTGGCCTTTTGTGCACATATTCCCATTGTCGGCAGACTGCCCGACCAATGTGTTTCGTTGACCTCCAACCGACCTTCACCAAGAACGTACCTTAATAATTTTGGTCTTCTTTCTTCCTCTGTTTGAATCCCTTTCGTCAAACACACGTAATACAGCCGATAATTCACACACCTTAAACACTTTATTAACTTTAACATAAAAACGTTTATTTTTAATACATTTATTAAACTTAACTAAAGGACAAAAATACAACAAGGGTTCGCCCCCCGACTGCTTATCGCGACAGCTGATTGAAATGCACTGTTGTGCCTTTGCTCTTGTCCGCTGCCGATGACCATCGATGAACGTTCGCTTGGTAGTAGTGAGTGAACAGTTCGAGAGTCAGGGTGAAAAACGAACCGATGCACTACCACTACCGTCTGTACTAAAAGGCAGCGCAACATTTTCAGATCGCTGCTGGAGTCTCTCAACTGCAGCAAGTGTGGTTGGAGTTGGCTGCACCCGATGTTTATATTGCTCGCAAACATCCTCACCCATCCTGAAGTTACCAGGAAACTTCTGAAAATAAAGAAAAACCTCTCTCGATGCACTGGACAGAATCTAAACTCAACACTAGTCCTCTAGGTTCGGTGTTGGCAACAAACATAGTTTTGATACCGGTCTTTTCAAAGTTCCGCTTGATGTTCGGACTGTAACAACTCTAGTGACTCCATCCATGCCCGTGTGTAATTCCTGAATGCGCCCCATCTTCCATTGTGTTGGTGGCTGATTTGGTTCTACAATAACAACCAGTCGTCCGATTTGTACATCAACTGGTGGCTGCCAATTTTTCGATCGCGCTTGAAGCTGAGTCAAGTATTCCCGCCGCCATCGTTTCCAAAAGTCTTGCAGCTGCCGCTGTACAAGCTGAAACCGCTCTAACCGATTTAGAGGAACATCGCTGTAATCTGGATCCGGAAGAACGAGAAGAGATCCGCCAACTAAAAAATGCGCTGGTGTTAAAGGCTGAAGATCCAGCGGATCATCGGATAGTGCTGTGATTGGCCTTGAATTTAGGCAAGCTTCTACTTGAGTCAACAAGGTAAACAAATCTTCATGTGTTGCTAGGTTGTTTCCAAGCACTCTCAGTAAGTGGAATTTTGCCGAACGAACGGCAGCCTTCCATAAACCCCCAAAATGTAGGGCACTGGGTGGGTTGAAGTGCCAAAATATGCCTTCGTTTGTGCATTCCCGGAATACTGTCTCACGATGCGTTTTGTTTTTCAGCAACTCGAACAGCTCCTGCATCTGGTTTCTTGCTCCCACAAAGTTAGTTCCGTTGTCTGAGTAGACATCCGTGCAGCGCCCCCGGCGCGCAATGAAACGTCGTAATGCCTGCAAGAATCGCTCTGTTGAGAGATCCGATACCAACTCCATATGGACGGCTTTCGTGGCCATGCACACAAAAATAGAGACGTACGCCTTGGTTGGTTTTCGCCCTCGACCAGCACGGAGATACACCGGCCCGAAATAATCCACGCCGGTCTTTGAAAACGGCCTCAAAACAGTCACTCTTGCTGCTGGAAGCTCTCCCATCTCTTGCTGAATGACTGACGGCCTTGCGCGAAAACACCGCTGGCACTGATGGACGATCTTCCTTGCCAAGTTTCTTCCTCCTAGAGGCCAATATCGCTGCCGAACCGTGCCGAGAAGTAATTGCGGCCCAGCATGGAAGTGCAGATGATGATGATGATGATGTAGAATCAGTTCGGTGAATAAGTGTCTATCCGGTAAGACGATCGGATGTTTGGTTTGCTGCGATTCTTCCGAATGTTCTAGTCGACCACCGACACGTAGGATGCCTATATCATCGATTCGAGGATTGAACCATCGGAGAGGCGAGTTCCTTGACACAGGTGCACCAGCCGTCAGCTTGCTAATTTCGTCCGAGAACGATTCTGCTTGAACCTTCCTAACGATCTTTTGTTCTGCGAGTTGCAGCTCATACGACGATAAATAACCCGTTCGTTTTTCTGCTTCTGTGCAACGTAAGTTGTTCAGGAAGCGCAACCAGTATGCGGTCATCCGAATCAACCTAGTTAACGACGAGAACCTTCCTAAATAATCCGAAATTGACCAAGAGTCCTTTGATGAAGCGCAAACTACCACGTTGCGCCGTCTCTCTAATTCCTTTTCTGATGGGTTTGTTTCAGTCCTTGGCCATTTTTCAGGTTCTTCTTTCAGCCATGCAGGTCCATGCCACCACATTTCATTTTCAATGATGTTGCTTGGGGAAAGCCACGTGATATCAAGTCTGCAGGGTTACTGGTTCCCGGAACGTGTCTCCATCCTTCCGTTAGGTCTTGTATTTTGGCTACTCTATTTGCGACGAAAGTTGTCCATGTACCAGGCGATGACCTGATCCAATGGAGCACACAAGTTGAGTCCGTCCAAAACTGAACTCTATTTTCTGTTTTTAATGACTCTGCTACCTTTTTCCAGAGCTGAGCAGCCAAGAGCGCACCGCAGAGTTCCAGTCGAGGGAGAGATTGTACCTTGAGCGGTGCCACCTTCGATTTAGAGGTCAACAGGTGCACCCAAACAGAACCATCTTCCCTTAGACTCCGAACGTAGATTGTCGCCCCATAAGCGACTGTTGAAGCATCCGAGAAACAGTGATATTCGACGGATACTGAACCTGGAGCTATGACGCATCGTGCAATCCGAATCTGATTTAGCAATGGAATTTGCTTGTGGAATGTTCGCCATTCCTCACCCACCATTTCGGATAGCGGGTCGTCCCATTCGAGATGTTGTCCATTTTCGTTCTTCAGGCACCAGAGCCGTTGCATGAAGATCTTTGCCGATGTAATGGTCGCTCCGAGCAGGCCTAGCGGATCAAACAGTTTTGCTATAAAGCACAAAACTTGCCGTTTTGTGAGAACTTGATTACTCGTGAGAGAAGGGATCTCAAACTTAAATCGAAATTGATCGACGTTGGGAAGCCATGTTAGGCCAAGTGCCTTCACCTCTGCATTCTGATCCCAATCGATGCCGTTCGAATCCGGTAGTGCCAAATCGTCGCTGGAAATGCCTTCTAGTACCTCCGGACAGTTAGAGGCCCATTTACGCAATTTAAATCCACCACTGATCAACATTGCCGCGATTTGTTGCCTTAACTCGATCGCAGATTCAACGTCGTCTGTTCCCGTTATAACGTCGTCCATGTATACGTCGTCTTCAACCACTGGTGCTGCTAAGGGAAACCGCTCCCTTTCGTCGGAAGCCAGTTGTTTCAAGGTTCTAGTAGCCAAGTAGGGTGCGGATTTGGTGCCATACGTTACCGTTAGAAGCTCGTATGTATCAACCTTTCCATCAGTGGCCCACAGTACGCATTGCAGCGGAGTGTCTTCTAGATTCGTCCAGATTTGTCGAAACATTTTCTCTACATCGGCTACGACCATTATCTGACGAATCCTACTACGGAGAACGATCGACCGGAGATCTTGTTGCACTACTGGTCCGGCATACAGTGCATCGTTCAACGATACACCCGTCGATGTTTTACAGGAGGCTTCGAAAACTACTCTCACCTTGGTTGTGGTGCTCGACTCCTTGATAACCGGGTGGTGGGGCAGAAAACACCGCTTGATTTCCGTCTCCTCGCTTTCGTCCACTTTCCGCATGTGACCAAGCTCGAAATATTCGATCATGAAATTGCAGTACTGCTTCTGTAGGTGAGTATCTCTGGCCAACCTTCGTTCTACTGCGTGCAGTCGCCTTAAGGCAATGTCCCTTGATTCACCGAGCTCCGCTAACCTTTCGTTATTTTTGAGAAGAGAGACTGTGTACCGCCCGTTTGATTGCCGTTTGACCGTGTGCTCGTACAGCTCTTGGCAGCGTGCTTCTTCTGGAGAGAGTTTACTGACGGCACCCACTTCTTCGCAGGACCAAAACCGTGCCATTATCACCTCCAAATTATCCGATTCCGCCATATTGCAAGCATATCTTGTACCTTGCCTTGCTGAAGTGACTTCGCCTGTCACTATCCACCCCAAAACGGACTCTGTGAGTACAGGTAAGCCCTTGCCTAACTGAATTTTCTTTCCAGACGTGAAGAAGCTGAAGAAGGCTTCGATGCCTAACACCAAGTCGATCCTTCTTGATCGGAAAAATTCCGGATCGGCCAATTCGATGTCCACTGGTATGTCCCATCCATTTGCCTGGACTGTAGAGGTCGGTAGGCAAGCTGTGACCTTTGGTAGGACCAGAAAATCCATCGATCGAGCGTACGGTGAAGTTCGTGATTTGATGGAAGCCTTGATTTTGCGAGATGCCGTCGTGCCAGACTGTCCAATGCCTGAAATCGAGATATTGGCCTTTCGAACAAAGACGTCCATCATCTGGCACAGCTTTTCGGAAATAAAATTGCACTCTGAGCCTGAATCCAGTAGTGCTCGTGCTGGATAGCGAGAACCCTGGTCGTCCTCGACCACAACAACAGCTGTAGCCAAAAGAACTTGAGATGAGACACACTGTGCCGCGTTGGAAGAAGTAGATTCAACCGTTGCAGCATTTGCTGCCTTGGAATTTGCACCTGTCTCGTCTTGCTTAGCGCTATCTCCCGGATTAGCCCTTCCGTATGATCCTTGGCTTCCGCTACTTTCTCCTGCCTTGAAACACATCAGCGTATGATGTCGAGCCTTGCAATGCCGACAGGAAAACTTGGATGTACACTCTCGTGCTAGATGACCTCGTTTGAGACAATTCCGACAAAGTGATTGAGTCCGCAAAAGAGATTCTCGACTTGGCAATGACATCTTCAGAAACGCTGGACATGTGTGGAGTCCATGAATATCCGCACACGAGGGACACTTAGCTCTGTTTGACTGTACGGCGTTGTTGCTGACCTTCGCTGAAAATGGCTTTCGTTTCGGCGGTTGGAATTGCTCGATTCTTGTTTCTACCTTCGTTGGTAGTGACTCTAGAATTTGAATTCTCCGCTGTAGAAATTCTAACAATTCCTTCACAGTGTCCTGCTCCCTTGTAGACGAATGTTCTTCCCACCCTCGTCGTGTAGTAGGATCGAGACGAGAACTTAGCAGCTCTACAAGCAACAAATCCTTATACTCCGCTGGATCGATGACCTGATCTAGAGTTTGAATCACACGGTCGAACCCATCAACCAGTTTGTGGAGTTCGTTCACTGATTCCTTGCTAAGTGAAGGCAAATTGATAAGCGCTTGCACTTGCTTCTTCTTTAAGAACTTGTTGTTGTCATAACGTTTTAGCAACGTCTCCCAAGCAACTCGATAATTGTCCCTCGTGATCTTTAGCGGATCAATCAGTGCCTTAGCTTCGCCTGCTAAGCACCCTTTGAGGTAATGGAGTTTCTCTACATCAGGTAGATCTGGTTTCTCGTGAATCAGAGACCTGAAGAGATCTCTAAAACTCAACCAATCATCGATACTGCCGTCAAAGCACTGAAGTTGGATTGGAGGCAGGCGAACGTGTTCCATTTCGCCATGTAAAGTGGCATCACCAGGACGAACTGTTTGATTTTGGGCGGAAGCATTCTGGAATTCCTGAACCTTCTCCATACAAAACGATTTCGCATCGTAATAGCGGTTTTCCATCTCCAACTGCTCCTTCAGAACAAACTCCTGCTCGGTGAAATCTTCATGCGCTTCAATCTCCCAGATACTTTCGCTAATTTGAACCCATAGTGCATCTAGCTTTTCAAGACGAACATTAATTTGATTGGCGGAAGTCCCTTCCTTAAAGTTTCTAACAAACTAGCTAATATTACTGAAAGATAATTTAAGCCCCTTGAGTTTCGCAGTCAAGTTCTTCAGGGAATCCGCGTTCCTGGTTGTCGGTTTGGTTGCCATGATTGCTGATGTCACCGTGCAGGAATCCAAATGTTGTCACCTCAAGGTACGATTAGTTGTACCAGATGTAGATTCCGATCGATTCAAGCCAGCAACATGGGCAAAAGTAAAGGAGCGAATGTAGTATGCAAATTGAAACTTCGGCTAGACATATACCGTTCGCCTTACCTATGAAACAGTAGTATGTTGCAGCAGCCGAGATCAAATGCAACAATTCGTCATCAAATCACTATGCAGCGAGTAGTACAGCGGTAAATCGTCTCAAAATTTCAAGTCCAGTGCAGCGGAGAAAAATGACCCATGTAGTTTCAAAGAGTGACCTGCTAAGGCAGGACATATACTTTGCCTCACCTGGGTAGCTAAAGATGATGCTGACTAAATTAGCTTCAGTCCGAAAACAAACATTAAACCTCAGGGATTGCGTCCATAAATAAGTTGACTCGAAACAGTCCAATTTGCATCGAAAGGGTTGAAATTTATTTTAGGTGTGCAGTATCATAAATCCAGCTTCGGCTGGGCATATACTTTCAAATGTATTTACCTGACCACAATGGCGGTTCCACAAGCCCGAGCCTGGAATCAATCGTAAAGTCGTCCTTCAAGAAGCAATCGATCGTCGTCGCATCGTCATCCACTATCGAGTCGTTCTTGCCGTGCACAAGTGGTAGCAGGACCCAAAATAAGTTCTTCGGGAACCGATTGGCCTCAAATGTTTCCTCACAGCAGCATCAATCAAACGAAATCGAAGAATTGGCGTTAGTGGGGGGTATTGAGTATGCTTCGGCTAAACATATACTATAAGTTCCAACCTACCTGACCGGTAGTAGAACAACGCTATGGTTATTCTACGATCCAATAAATTCTCCAAAACAGCAACCGAATTCAAATGCTGATAACGTTGGTAAAACTCACGTCGATTACGATCGATGATGATGGCGAAACTGCTTGAGCGCGAAGTCCCAAGACGATTTAATGACGCCTTCCTATTGCTCAGTATGATGTCGGTTGGCTCCTTTCACACGAATAAGCAATGGTTGAAGGATCTATTCAGGTATCCTTCGATGGCTACTTCTCCTTTGAGGACCCTTACGATGGCGGTTTAACTATACTAGGCACATTTGAATGGCGCTAGTCTTTTGTCCGACGAATGGCCTTTTACAAACGTTCTTGGCGCGAAGTGGTCAAAGTGTCGAAATTTGACCGCTCGAAGTCCGTCGGTAGAGGAGATCCGGTTCGAAGGACCAGCTTATGTCGGCAGACTGCCCGACCAATGTGTTTCGTTGACCTCCAACCGACCTTCACCAAGAACATACCTTAATAATTTTGGTCTTCTTTCTTCCTCTGTTTGAATCCCTTTCGTCAAACACACGTAATACAGCCGATAATTCACACACCTTAAACACTTTATTAACTTTAACATAAAAACGTTTATTTTTAATACATTTATTAAACTTAACTAAAGGACAAAAATACAACAAGGGTTCGCCCCCCGAACGCTTATCGCGACAGCTGATTGAAATGCACTGTTGTGCCTTTGCTCTTGTCCGCTGCCAATTACCATCGATGAACGTTCGCTTGGTAGTAATGAGTGAACAGTTCGAGAGTCAGGGTGAAAAACGAACCGATGCACTACCACTACCGTCTGTACTAAAAGGCAGCGCAACATTTTCAGATCGCTGCTGGAGTCTCTCAACTGCAGCAAGTGTGGTTGGAGTTGGCTGCACCCGATGTTTATATTGCTCGCAAACACCCATTGTGAAACGACAAAAAATATAACCAGTCACTTCTAGTTTATAATTGAAATTGTGTCCATAAGACATGTACCAACTCATACAATGCAATTTGTGAGTTTTTTTTATATTGGTGTGTGTGAACACAGTCAGTAAGATAGCCAAAGGATATACCTTTCAAACAAACTAATTTGTTTTGATCGTATTCAACGTACATGCATACACGAATTTTTCAAAACCACTGTTGCGTATACGCAAAAGCGGACGGAAATGGGTTAAAGCACTTACTACATCTCAAGTGTCTGGAAATTATCTTTTATACGGTTTCACTACCGTTCTCGGACAAGAGCAACAGTAACACAGAAAGGGTAAGAGAAAGAAAGTTTTAATACATGATGACATGCAGGACGCATGTGAGATGGTGATATATATTCTCTAAACAACTATTAGCCCCACCCCGCAGCAATCGGTCTTTCTTCCAATAAGTAAAAAAAACAATATACAATATACTAAATTAAATTGTTGTCAAAATACTCTCCAGCTTTGGGTTGTATAGCCATTTAAACGACAACTAACCGTTGTGTGCCCAACAAAAATAAAACACCCGTAAAACAGGCCGACAGCCCGCATAATCACAAACCATTACTGAACTATTTAACTTATTGTTGAGGATCGCATCCATTATTGTTACGTCATTTACACTTATAGTTGACAACTATAAACTAACAATCCCCACTATAGTTTCAACAATATATCAGATGGTAAAAGGCCAAATAACAATATGCTGAATAGGCGGTTAAGTTAGGTTACCATAAAAAAATGGCAATTTTCACGAACAAAATTTTAGCTGTACTCTATGTCAAAAAGTTAGTATATAATCCAGACCGAGTGCAGACAATAATAAACCTTTCAATGACAATATGGCAAACAATAACAATATGTGTTAATGTAGAGGTCGTATGGTGAAAATGAGATTAAACTATTCGATAACAATAACATAAAATGTGATAATATATCTTATATTTCAAATACAGTTTCGACTTTATAGCAAATTGTTTTTCGTTATGCGGGAGGGTACCCGGGTACCCACCAAATTCAAATGGTTGACACTCTGGCAAATATTGGCCGATTTTAGTTTTGTTTTCACCGTTAGATTCAGAAACTCATCTTCTTTATGGAAATTGGCACGTCCATTTGGATTCATCTGGTTCTCGTAAATCCGGGTTTCCGGGGCTGAGGTTCAGAACGGAGACACTATTTAGGAATATCAAGTAAATTTCTGAAAAAGACTGTCAAAGCCTTTGGAATAATTCCTTTAAATACATTTTTATTCCATATACCCCAATATTCCAACTTGTTACCGGACCGGTTATTCCGGAACAGGTTCCCAGAAGGCCTAGAGTGGCCACGAACATTTATAGAAGGAAACCCCAGCAATATGGGTATCAACATTCATGAAATTTCTTCAGTAAGATATCTGTCAACATTTTGTGGCCATTTGATGACGTGTTTTCAGACCAGTTATTCCGGAACAGGTTCCGGTGGGCCTTCAAGTGGCCATAAACATTTTCAAAATAAAACCTCGGCAATATGGGTATCAAAATTCATGACATTTCTTCAGTAGGATATTTGTCCAAAAAACAGTTTTCCAGAACAGGTATTCGTGAACAAATTTAGAAGGAAACCCTAGCAGTATGGGTATCGAAATCCATGAAATTTCGTCATTAAGATATTTCTCAACGTGTTGGGGGCATTTGATGATTTGTCTTCGGACCGGCCATTCCGGATCAGATTCCCGTGAAGCCTCGAGTGGCCATGAACAAATTTATAAGGAATCCTTGGAAATGTCTGGCATACGGGAAACTGCACTAGGATGACCGTTACGTTAATAAGTCGTAAGATGTCCATGAAACGTTGAGAATATCCTACTTAAGAAATTTCATGAATTTTGATACCCAGAGCTTTCTTCTAAAAACATTTAAGGCCAATCGAAGCCATATGGGAACCTTATCCGGAATGACCGCTCCAAGGACTAATCAAAAAATGTTGAGAAATATCCTACTAAAAAAAAGTCATGAATTTTGATACTCATATTGCCAGTGCATCCTTCTGAATATGTTTATGGCCACTCGAAGCTTTACATGAACCTGTTCCAAAATAAACATTCCAGGAACAAATAATCAAATGGCCTTAAAACGTTGACATATATCCTACTGACGAAATTTAATGAATTTTGATACCCATATTGCCAGAGTTTCCTTTTGAAATTTTTGTGGCCGCTCAAAGCCCCACGGGAACCTGATTCGGAATCAGTCCGAGGACAAATCACCAAATGGTAACGAAACGTTGACAAATAACTTACTGAAGAAAATTCATGAATTTTGATACCCATATTGCAAGGGTTTACTTCAGAAAATGTTTATGACCACTCGAGGCCTCACGGGGACCTGTTCCGGAATGGCCGGTTCAGGGACAAATCATCAAATGATAAAAAAAAATGACAAACATCCTACTGAAGAAATTTCACGAATTTTGATACCCATATTGTCAGGGTTTACTTCAGAAAATGTTTTTGACCCTCCAGGCCTCCTCCTTTTTTGGAATGACCGGTTCAGGGATAAACGGTCACTCCAAGGCCTACTTGTCTGGGGAACTCAGGATTACAAGGAACAAACACTTGAGAAAATTTCAAGTATACACATATTGTTATGGTATACACATATTGTTATGGTTCAATTGAAAAATGCCTATGACTAGCCACGGACCTTTGGGGAACCTCCTCCGGACTAGCCACTTGATGTTTCATACATCCAATGGACCCAAAACAAGAAAAGTCAATCTGCTGAAGAAATTTTAAGAAATTTGATACCCATATTGCTGGATTCCTACCAAAATCCACGATCAGTATCATTACATCAGGAAAATCAGGATTTTCTAGAATTCAGAGTGTTCGAAATGGTCCACCGTGATAATAACTTCATAGAAGAGGAAATTCACATTTTAGTTTTGTACCCTGTCTGTTAAGGGGTAGAAAAAAGTTGGAACCCCTCCCCCCTTCCTTCTTGCTCGAAAATTCTGTTTACCCCTGCAATTAATTTTGACTGTCATTCTCTTGGATCTGACAGAGTTTCAACTTCCTACGATTAAAAATCATTGAAATATCGCGAATTGAATACAAACAAGTACCCGAGTACACTGTCGGACACACAACGGTTAAACAAAATTTCAATCTCATGTGCCTGAAATTAACCTGATAAGAAAAAAACCCGCATTAATCCACCGATGGTGAGACTGAACCCTTCTTACACTTCACCAGAATTACAAAGTCAAATGTGGGCAATATTGTACTGGATACATATTTTCATCAGAAATTCCAAGAAGATTCAGAAATATTCAATATGCCATACATTCAGTTGATAAAATGAACTATTTGTCAATCCTGAACGTATTGTGCAGGATTGAACAAAAATTAAAATAATACCATTAATAGTCTTTAATGACCTGTGTTAGTTAGTTACATAAGAGGGAAAATCACATAAATATTAGAAATTTCATATAATCAGTCCATAGAATGCGTTATTAGACAATCCTAAGCGTCAATTTTGATTATCGACATGGATTCAAGATGCTTAATAAGTACATATTCGTTGAAAATAGTAAATGGAGACTTTGTGTAATTTTCGAATATACTCGTTGCAGTCAAAACCAGACCACTCGAGCCAATCGATGCTGCTCTAATTCTATACAGTCGCATAGTGTGGCTAATCCGCTGTATGTGCTATACAACGCAACAAATGCGACACAATAGAATGCAAGCGGCATCGATTGGTGTGATTGGTCTTGTTCGGTTTTGTACTGCAACGAGTATATTTTCATCTCACAATTATGTTTTGGTCATATCTCCATGAAGGATTATCCAATCATGATGAAATTTTGACCAGTTATTTAGAAATTGCATAGCTTGGCACCAACAAAACTAAAATCCGTACACAAATAGCTCAGTATGTAATCGGAGACTAAACTGTTTGATTACTATTATAATAGGCCTTCAAGTACTGTTTCGTTCATATCTTCGAAACGAAAAGGCCAAATAACAATATGCTGAATAGGCGGTTAAGTTAGGTTACCATAAAAAAATGGCAATTTTCACGAACAAAATTTTAGCTGTACTCTATGTCAAAAAGTTAGTATATAATCCAGACCGAGTGCAGACAATAATAAACCTTTCAATGACAATATGGCAAACAATAACAATATGTGTTAATGTAGAGGTCGTATGGTGAAAATGAGATTAAACTATTCGATAACAATAACATAAAATGTGATAATATATCTTATATTTCAAATACAGTTTCGACTTTATAGCAAATTGTTTTTCGTTATGCGGGAGGGTACCCGGGTACCCACCAAATTCAAATGGTTGACACTCTGGCAAATATTGGCCGATTTTAGTTTTGTTTTCACCGTTAGATTCAGAAACTCATCTTCTTTATGGAAATTGGCACGTCCATTTGGATTCATCTGGTTCTCGTAAATCCGGGTTTCCGGGGCTGAGGTTCAGAACGGAGACACTATTTAGGAATATCAAGTAAATTTCTGAAAAAGACTGTCAAAACCTTTGGAATAATTCCTTTAAATACATTTTTATTCCATATACCCCAATATTCCAACTTGTTACCGGACCGGTTATTCCGGAACAGGTTCCCAGAAGGCCTAGAGTGGCCACGAACATTTATAGAAGGAAACCCCAGCAATATGGGTATCAACATTCATAAAATTTCTTCAGTAAGATATCTGTCAACATTTTGTGGCCATTTGATGACGTGTTTTCAGACCAGTTATTCCGGAACAGGTTCCGGTGGGCCTTCAAGTGGCCATAAACATTTTCAAAATAAAACCTCGGCAATATGGGTATCAAAATTCATGACATTTCTTCAGTAGGATATTTGTCCAAAAAACAGTTTTCCAGAACAGGTATTCGTGAACAAATTTAGAAGGAAACCCTAGCAGTATGGGTATCGAAATCCATGAAATTTCGTCATTAAGATATTTCTCAACGTGTTGGGGGCATTTGATGATTTGTCTTCGGACCGGCCATTCCGGATCAGATTCCCGTGAAGCCTCGAGTGGCCATGAACAAATGTATAAGGAATCCTTGGAAATGTCTGGCATACGGGAAACTGCACTAGGATGACCGTTACGTTAATAAGTCGTAAGATGTCCATGAAACGTTGAGAATATCCTACTTAAGAAATTTCATGAATTTTGATACCCAGAGCTTTCTTCTAAAAACATTTAAGGCCAATCGAAGCCATATGGGAACCTTATCCGGAATGACCGCTCCAAGGACTAATCAAAAAATGTTGAGAAATATTCTACTAAAAAAAAGTCATGAATTTTGATACTCATATTGCCAGTGCATCCTTCTGAATATGTTTATGGCCACTCGAAGCTTTACATGAACCTGTTCCAAAATAAACATTCCAGGAACAAATAATCAAATGGCCTTAAAACGTTGACATATATCCTACTGACGAAATTTAATGAATTTTGATACCCATATTGCCAGAGTTTCCTTTTGAAATTTTTGTGGCCGCTCAAAGCCCCACGGGAACTTGATTCGGAATCAGTCCGAGGACAAATCACCAAATGGTAACGAAACGTTGACAAATAACTTACTGAAGAAAATTCATGAATTTTGATACCCATATTGCAAGGGTTTACTTCAGAAAATGTTTATGACCACTCGAGGCCTCACGGGGACCTGTTCCGGAATGGCCGGTTCAGGGACAAATCATCAAATGATAAAAAAAAATGACAAACATCCTACTGAAGAAATTTCACGAATTTTGATACCCATATTGTCAGGGTTTACTTCAGAAAATGTTTTTGACCCTCCAGGCCTCCTCCTTTTTTGGAATGACCGGTTCAGGGATAAACGGTCACTCCAAGGCCTACTTGTCTGGGGAACTCAGGATTACAAGGAACAAACACTTGAGAAAATTTCAAGTATACACATATTGTTATGGTATACACATATTGTTATGGTTCAATTGAAAAATGCCTATGACTAGCCACGGACCTTTGGGGAACCTCCTCCGGACTAGCCACTTGATGTTTCATACATCCAATGGACCCAAAACAAGAAAAGTCAATCTGCTGAAGAAATTTTAAGAAATTTGATACCCATATTGCTGGATTTCTACCAAAATCCACGATCAGTATCATTACATCAGGAAAATCCGGATTTTCTAGAATTCAGAGTGTTCGAAATGGTCCACCGTGATAATAACTTCATAGAAGAGGAAATTCACATTTTAGTTTTGTACCCTGTCTGTTAAGGGGTAGAAAAAAGTTGGAACCCCTCCCCCCTTCCTTCTTGCTCGAAAATTCTGTTTACCCCTGCAATTAATTTTGACTGTCATTCTCTTGGATCTGACAGAGTTTCAACTTCCTACGATTAAAAATCATTGAAATATCGCGAATTGAATACAAACAAGTACCCGAGTACACTGTCGGACACACAACGGTTAAACAAAATTTCAATCTCATGTGCCTGAAATTAACCTGATAAGAAAAAAACCCGCATTAATCCACCGATGGTGAGACTGAACCCTTCTTACACTTCACCAGAATTACAAAGTCAAATGTGGGCAATATTGTACTGGATACATATTTTCATCAGAAATTCCAAGAAGATTCAGAAATATTCAATATGCCATACATTCAGTTGATAAAATGAACTATTTGTCAATCCTGAACGTATTGTGCAGGATTGAACAAAAATTAAAATAATACCATTAATAGTCTTTAATGACCTGTGTTAGTTAGTTACATAAGAGGGAAAATCACATAAATATTAGAAATTTCATATAATCAGTCCATAGAATGCGTTATTAGACAATCCTAAGCGTCAATTTTGATTATCGACATGGATTCAATATGCTTAATAAGTACATATTCGTTGAAAATAGTAAATGGAGACTTTGTGTAATTTTCGAATATATTCGTTGCAGTTCAAAACCAGACCACTCGAGCCAATCGATGCTGCTCTAATTCTATACAGTCGCATAGTGTGGCTAATCCGCTGTATGTGCTATACAACGCAACAAATGCGACACAATAGAATGCAAGCGGCATCGATTGGTGTGATTGGTCTTGTTCGGTTTTGCACTGCAACGAGTATATTTTCATCTCACAATTATGTTTTGGTCATATCTCCATGAAGGATTATCCAATCATGATGAAATTTTGACCAGTTACTTAGAAATTGCATAGCTTGGCACCAACAAAACTAAAATCCGTACACAAATAGCTCAGTATGTAATCGGAGACTAAACTGTTTGATTACTATTATAATAGGCCTTCAAGTACTGTTTCGTTCATATCTTCGAAACGAAATGTCCGAATGAAAAAAAAAAATCAATAGCGTTCTATGGGAATGTTGTAGCTTCCATTTGCCGTCAACAGAACTGAAATCGGTTCACAGATGGCTGAGAAACCGATGTGACATTATTTGTAACGCACACACACACGCACACACACACACACACACACACACACACACACACACACACACACACACACACACACACACACATGTGCTCAGTTCGTCGAGCTGAGTCGAATGGTATATGACACTCGGCACTGTGGGCCTCGGATAAAAAGTCGAGTTTTCAAGCGATCTTAATACCCTTCTATTGATGTAAGAAGGGTAAAAATAGGCAATACAAGGAAATTTATGTGAAAACAATGATCCTTTGATAAAGAAAATAACTAACGTGAACACTGTTACTAATACAAACTACTTGGGAAAGTCTATTCTATTTCTCAAAATGGCGTTTCCTAAGCGAGCCCTTCGCGTCCTATTTGTAATATACATGCTTGTCATGCTCATCAGCCATGGTCAGCTTGAGATATTAGGTCGTATGAATAAAAAAAAGTATTTACTTAACTCTGCTCGACTATGAGTAAAGTAAACTTCCCTAGTATTTACATGAACCCGTATGATAAAAATTATACTTTACTAGCTTCGCACAAGAGTGTGTTCGAATTTCGAACACGGCGTTTACTTTGTCAAACAACAGTTGTTTACTGTTACTGTTAAATGGCTACTGTTACTGTCAGTTGCTAGTTTTGTTTTGGTTTTGGTACGCTCCTAATTAATTTTGCTAGCTGTGTTTCCAACTTTCCTACGAAAAATGAATCAAGATTGCGACTACGATTGTTTTTTTTATGACACTGCGTTATTAAAAGCGCATCAAGAAGAACGTCATCAAAAGGAAATGGAACTGCTGGCGTTAAAAAGGAAATTGCTGTTTTGAAATTCAAAATGCCTAAGATAACATACTTGTCTAAGATGAATGCGCTCAAATCTGTATGTTTACGGATGCTTTTCGAAGGATTTTGAAATACTGCGATTATATTACAATCATCTTATAAATTGCAAGTTACGCGTACTCTTTATAACGAGTAGACAACTATTGACTATATTATCAAATAAACAAACGTTGATTTAAATTTGTTCACTACAAGAATTCATTTGAATCGAAAAGATCACAGTCTAAAAAGACTAGAATACAGGCAGCCATGTGGTTAAAATATTAGCCATAAAATAAGAGTGGGCAAACTAGGTAGGGTAGAACAGTAATAATGCTACGTTAGAGGCGTTCCTATAGGAACATAACGCCACAAATGTACCACTATTATTGGGACATCTACCCTAGAGAATTTTTAAGATTTGTGGGTATGGAAAATCTAAGAGATAAATCAGGTAGCTGACTCATTTTGCTTATCCATCTTGTATGTACAGTAACTGTTCGCTAACTGGGAGCTGTTTAACTGGGCTGCTTTTTAACTGGACGTTTGCTAACTGGGCTATAGCCCAGTTAAAAAGCAAATAAACTCCAAAAATCAGCATTTGACATTTTGTTGTCAAAATCAGCAGGGGGCTTGTAAAAGGCATAACGTTTCCTAGAGGATTGAAAAGTTGTTAAACTCTACGGAATTGAGTCGTAATTACATACAAACTAAGTCAAACATTTTGTACAATGTGCAGCTAAAGGGTGTCCACGATGAAATTGCCACAAACAAAATTGATTCGCAAAATTCGAGTTTTCATTCGATTGCCATCAAATTTTCAGGGATTGAGAAATAACTATTAAACTTCATTTTACCATTTACTCGTATTTTATTTATAGTCCATACGCAAATGCCCGCACCTTGGCCTTAACCCCGGCCATAAGATTCTGCACAACCTGTGAATCAACCGTTTTTTGCATGTAAACCAATACTTTCTTCAGTTCCTCGACTGTCTTCACTACCTTAGGTCGTTTAAGAAGGTGCTGTTTCATAATCGCCCAGTACTTCTCGATGGTGCGGAGCTCCGGAGTGTTGGGAGGGTTGAACATTTTCGGCACGAGATTGACCTTATTGTCCGCATACCACTTCAGCACGTCATTGGAGTAGTGGCATGAGGCCAAATCCGGCCAGAAGATTGTTGGGACGTTGTGGGCCTTCAGGAGAGGAAGCAGCCGCTTCTGGAGGCACTCTTTTATGTACACCTGTCCGTTCATTGTGTCCTGGGTCACGAAAGGTGCACTCCGCTTCCCGCACGTGCAGATGGCTTGCCAAACCAGGAATTTCTTCGCAAATTTGGACATCTTCTGAGTGCGGACATGCTCCGGAACGCTGAACTTATCCTTGGCCGTGAAAAACAGGTTGCCGGGGATCTGTTTGAAGTCGGCCTTCACACATGTTTCATCGTCCATGATGCAGCATTCAACTTTCGTCAGCATGTTGAGGTACAACTTCCTGGCACGGGTTTTGGTGGACTTGCTCTGCTTCTCGTCGCGATTAGGGGCCTTTTGTACCTTGAACGTTCGAAGCCCAGCCTTAGTTTTGGCCTTCTGGACAAAACTTCGGCTTAGGTGCAGCTTCTTAGCCACATCCCGAACGGAGGCGTTCGGATTTCGGTTGAAGGTCCCAGCTACGCGGTTGTGATTTTTGGTGTTGTACGGAATACTTTTTCCTTCACTTCTGGGCTTCCAATCGGTGGTCAACCGTTCCTCGAACCGCTTAATTACTCGCGACACCGTGGAATTCGCGATTCCCAACGTTTTAGCGATGGAACGATGCGAGAGATCCTTGTTCTCGTGATGAATGCGCAAGATTTTATCACGCACGAGTTGTTCTTTCGACTCCATTTCCGCGAGTTTTGATCACATGACTTTAAAACTTGCAGGATGTAAATAATGCACTATGAACTGAATCCACCCAAATTTTCATTAAATTCTACCCAACGGTTAAAAAGTTAGAGCAATTTCATAGTGTGGCAATTTCATCGTGGACACCCTTTACATCGCAATAACGCGTACACAGAAAGAAATCTTGTAGTAAAAACTACCATTTTACCCGACTACGCCTATCTTTAAAACTACCATGAAATTTCAGTCAAATTTACTACGTTTATGGTAAAATCTTCAACGTTTGTGGTATATTTGACAAACCTTATATTGATATCAACCGCACCATGGTTGATCTAATCGCAGGCATGGTAAAATCAAACGCATTTATAGTCAGCTGAAAATTGTTGGTGATTGCGCTTAATTCAACCCTCGAAATGGTAGTTTCTAATGCGGCTTTTTTTGCGTGTAAGCAATAAAAACATTATTTAATTTATGTATTGTGCAATGAAATATTCCAACCGAAATCTGATCGAAAGCCCCCTCGAAGTTTATTTACATTTGAAATGTCAGCCCAGTTACCGAGCAGCATCCGCTAACTGGGCTGTGCACTTAGCCCAGTTAGCGGACAGTTACTGTATTTAAAAAAATATCTAAATCAGATATATGTTTTAGATTAACAAAACATTTTTAACATGAGATGCAATTGCGTTCCAGCGACGTTGTTCTCGTATTTTTTAAATGTTTTGCAGAGCTACACCTCTGGTTTCTCCATAATTGGGTAGAAACGACCTGAATAAGAATTCAACATTCTCCCGGTTGAATGTACAACATTTTAAAGTTGTTGTCGTCACCTTCTCTTCGCGGTTTATATATTTTAATAATCCGGTTTTCCGCGAATTCACGACCAATGCCAGGAACCAGTGGAAACGGGATGTTTCCGTCGTAATACATTTTATATTATGCGCAACGAAAATGGTTTATCGAATATCGGATGAAAAAAGTTATTTTCCAAAACGAAGTATGCTTATGAGCATACACACTTAGAAAATTTTACAGTATTCGGTAATTTTTTACCGAACTTTCAACAGCTGAACGTTCGGTAATCCGATTTACCGGATTTCGGTGAAATTTTACAGTATTCCGGTACAAAAATTACCGGAGCTTGTCAAATTTTACCGAAGTCCGTTAAATCGGATTACCGAACTGTTCAGCTGTTGAAAGTTCGGTAAAAAATTACCGAATACTGTAAAATTTTCTAAGTGTGTACTTGGTTATATCGAAGTAAAAACTTGATCATTGCTGCTTTATTCATACGAAATCAAGTACACATTCATTTTCGAAAAGTAAAAACTCGGCCGTCACCTTTATTCATACCGATCAAAGTAAATGCTTAATCTGACTGCTCGACTACTCGAATCAGCTAAAGTAAAGTTTAGTTTTGTTTTTATTCATACGGCCTAATGTTCCGCTCGATTATTCCGTAAGTGAAGGTGACATTTCGTTCCATGCAGATCAATTGTCAAAATTCCGCAGAAGAATCCAAGTTGAAAAAAGAAGAAGACACGGAGTGGTGATAAATTTGACAGCTCCCATGTTAAAGTATAGGACAAACGTTTTAAAATGCTTCTAATAAATTCAAATGAAATTTTAATTAAAAGCGGTTTGTTGTATGATGTAAGAAAAATCCGAAACTGCAAAATAGGGGCATTATTTCGATTTATTTTTTATTTTGCTGAAAATGTCTTTATTGAGTAGATTTGGAGTTTTCTTACATCATACAACAAACCGCTTTTAATTAGAATTTCATGTTAATTTTTTATAAGCATTTTAAAACGTTCGTCTTATACTTTAACATGGGAGCTGTCAGATTTATCACCACTCGGTGTCTTCTTCTTTTTTCAACCTGGATTCTTCTATATTGAACAAAATTCCGTAACCTCTTTACTTTTTAGGTCGATACTGGCCTTTAAGGTCGGTATCGTGTTTGAAAGAAATTTCTTTTTCCATCCCCAACCCATGTTATATACCGTTTACTGAAACGAAAAAGTAACAAATAGAAATGAAATTTCTGCAGCAGTATCCACCTGAAAAGAACAAAAAATAAATTTGGAATTTGTAAGGTTCCCACGCAAACTAATGGGAGCTGTCCCTTTTACTTTCGGAAAAATATTCCGCTCGATTATTCCGAAAGTGAAGGTGACATGTTGTTAGATGAAGATCAATTGACAAAATTCCGCTTGTTAATATTGAACAAAATTCCGTAACCTTCTTAATTTTAAGGTGGATACTAGCCTTTAAAAAGAAAATTCTGATTAGGTTGGAAGTAATAATTAGGAGCAAATCGAACTTTCAGCGTTTTTCTGCTATGACTTTAAAAACATTGTTCATGATAAATCTTATTTCCAACTCTTATTAAATTTAATGTCAACAGGATTACATTTTGACGTAACTATCTTTCATTCATAATCAGGTATTATATATCCTGCGTTGCGTTTGAGATTAGACGACTAGATATCACCGACAAACCGACATGAATGACAATAGAAAATGTCTTAATATTTCTGTTCAAATCATATTAGTGACATCTATCTTTGTGTTCGCTGAGATCGTTTATTGAAGCCACGAACACGCTTGGGAACTTGATGAGATGGTTCATGTCTGAGCTATTCTGGGCACATTTATTTGATCTAGATCAAATGATTCTATGGGTTTTGGCAGATGGGATCGCTGCACATTTGAATCGGTCGTTATGGATTCTTGATCAATAGTGAAGATTGAGTTTCATGTCGGTTTGTCGGTGTAGATATCACCGACAAACCGACATGAATGACAATAGAAAATGTCTTAATATTTCTGTTCAAATCATATTAGTGACATCTATCTTTGTGTTCGCTGAGATCGTTTATTGAAGCCACGAACACGCTTGGGAACTTGATGAGATGGTTCATGTCTGAGCTATTCTGGGCACATTTATTTGATCTAGATCAAATGATTCTATGGGTTTTGACAGATGGGATCGCTGCACATTTGAATCGGTCGTTATGGATTCTTGATCAATAGTGAAGATTGAGTTTCATGTCGGTTTGTCGGTGTAGATATCACCTTCGAAGTGACAATTGTCACTTTGGGTGAGGTGACACTCCCAGTTTTCGTCAGCCTTAATCTATGTGGCGTGTGGAGTGAGTCGAGTCTTCACCTGCGAGTAAAGAATTGTCATTTCGGGTGAGAGAACACTTCATACAAATGGTTCAAACAATACTATGACTATACAAATAGTTCAAACTATAGGCACTCAAGTAATAGACCGGACAACGTGCCGCCATGTTGTATCCAAAACGAACATTTCCTCGCATTTCCCATACGATTTGACAGTTGTTTTGGATACATCAACTGTGCCAGACTCACGTTGTCCGGTCTATTACTTGAGTGTCTATAGTTCAAATGGGTATCTGGATTTTCTAAACCTAGATCCAGATTCTAGAATTCCATTATTTTACTGAAAATCTAAGAAAAATACTAAGATGAGTGCAACGTGTGATAGCGCAGAGAACTCGCAAATTGTAAACGACGGTAAAGTGTTACCCAATAATGGAATCCTACTATACATACTTTATTTTAGTAACTTTACCCTTGGGCAATGATAGTCGTGTCTTAATGCACTTGCTTCGGTCTTAGAACATAATAGTGAAAACAGTTATTTAATTTCAGTTAAAAAAATTTATTCACTTCCTAATTTTCATTTGGTACACTGCGGTTTCGAATTCACGCATTCAATTACTCTTGCAAGCAGGCAGTCCATCAAGTCGAATGTATTCAGCGCTTTTGTGAGCATTTGTAGTTTTTTCTCTTTTGTCAATTCTGGTAATTGGTCACCATTTAGAACTCCTACGGTAAGTTTAAAATTCGGCTTCTGGGTATGTACAGTGCTTTCTTCAACCGATCGTTCATGTTTAAAATGAGCTCTTGCTAAGTCAATGGATGTTCTTAACGGTTTCAAAAAGCTTTCCTCAACTTCTCTAACATAGTTCCATATCGACGTTTGGTTATGTTTATCTCGAATCAGAAGAAATCTCAAGATGTTTAGGCCGCAAATAATGATATCTGCATTGTCTACCAGATCTGTTTCGATCCCCTTCTTCAAGTAGCAAATTTTGTTCAGCAAAACAAATTTAAACGGTTCTCCAACGTACCATTTACTGGGAATATCATCGTTGTTTAGTTCTCTGTGTACTAGATCTTTGTAAATTGTTCCGACGTATGAGCAGAGTCCACTATGTTCTACTGATCTAAAGAGATTTATTATCACTAAATAACTGCCTTTGGGATCGAATTGTAAGATATAATCCCGAAGAATAAATGTGCTTTCCTTACGATTTCTTTCAATAGTCGAATAGACTATCAAATTTGATAAAGCATTGCAGAACATTCGATGAACTTCGACTTCCAAACATTCAGATGAAAGCCTTTCTGTGCCCATAGTTATCAACAATTGTTTTGCTAACAAGATGCCTTTATAATTTACAACAGTTTGATCGTGACTCAGTAACTCAGTACAATAATACAAACTCATTTCAAAGATATAAACATTCGAGTATATAGATGGACTGGTGTGCGATGACAGGCTTTCTGCTATTAGCAAATAATAAAGCATTCCCAAAGAGAGTAGTGGACATTTTTCTTCGTTCATGAAAATGTTTTGAGATGTTTCTTCAAAGACACCTTCTGATTGACGGCGATTTTTTGGAGGCCATCGCAGGCGTCTTTCACCGTATTGCAATAGCCGATATGGGTTTCCGAGTAATTTCGATAATACTGATACTATATCTTCCGCAACTTGACGACTGTAGGTAAGTGCACCTATGAATTAAAAAGAACTGATTATTTCTCATGTACATAATTTGGGAATAGTGCGAAGCTGCTTTTATAACGAAACACGTAAACCTTAATAGAACTGAGAATAGGTCTATTCATTGACAAACGGAAAATGTAACCTAGTTGACGGTTGACGTGCTTGTTTACAAATACAATTTTGCACATACAAATCAACCATTTGTATAAACAATGTTCTTACCTTTACTAGAATGGATGTTGTTCTCATTCACAAGAGACGTTGGATAATGAACATTCAAGTATAGCAAAGGTTTACCCATCAGCTGAAGAATGAAGCTAATGATAACATTTTTTCGTGTAATTCCCGTTTCTTCAAATGTTGCTTTTTTCGCTTTATCAATTGTCTTGGTTATCGGTTCCAAAAACAGAAGTACAGTCAGATACAACTGTAGGATTCGCTGAATAGTTTCGTCACATTCTAATAATTGTTCTTCCTCCGACCCAATATTGTTCATATAGTCAGGAAGCTCAATTGTCTTTATATACGAAATAATTGAATTCAGGCTCCATTCTAGACTACGCGCTTTATTTTCATTTAAGCGCAGTAGAACAACTTGTAAGACCTTCAATAAGCTAGTGAATATTTCATCGTTTTTCGTGAGCTCCAATCTTTCCAGTAGTTCCAGTAAAACCTCTTGTGGAGCACACTTTTCAGCAACGAGTTTCAACAAATTTTCACTAGCCGAATACAGTTTGAAATTACATTGCATGTTTTCTTCTGTCAGATTGTCAACCAACGTAGCAACTATTTCCATACTTTCCGCATGCAGTAGTGTTTCGTTTTCATTATCTCGCAATATTTTAATGACACTTTCGAATTCTCCTGCTTCTAGCTTTGCATGTACAAGTTTAGCTAACCTCATGTTTAAGTTAAATGCTACGAATAAGCAGATTAATGTTGTTTATTATTGTTCACGAAGTGCAATGTTGTACACGGAGGAATCAAAGTCCCCACAAATAGGTGTTTTCTCACCCACCTTGGAAATAAGTGGACTAACCCACAAGGTGGGTAAAAGCGTTTTACCCATAAGCGGAAACACACGGAGGAATCAAAGTACTCAGAAATGGGTTATTTTTCACCCACCTTGGAAATAAGTGGACTAACGCACAAGGTGGGTAAAAGCGTTTTACCCATAAGTAGGAACAACGTCTGTACGTCAGAATGGATGTTTACTTTTCACCCATCTTCTCGAAGCCAGATATTTTTGGAGATGGGTTAAAAGTACCCATCTAATCAAAATCTAATAAATACTATTTTCAGAAATTGTTAAGGAAAATCTAAAGAAATTAAGAGAGAAATTGGCATTTTGTATTTAATGATATCCTAAATAAACAATAATACATCGAGAAAAATATAAACAATTATCTTCTACGCGTTTATAAAAAATTGTTTCTTATTTATAAAATCACTTTCCTTCTAGTTTTTAATATTCTGGGTCCCAGAATTCCAGATTCCTGATTATCCCATAGCTCATCCATGCTTGAAATTGTAATTCCGCATTCAGAGCTGAAAATATAATTAAACACCAAAGCGAGGTGCCACAGTATAAAAGTTGAATACTTGTTCTTCTGATAAACGCTGAAGGATTGAAAATTATTATAAAGTAAATTTTCACCTATATAAGAGTGATAAACACCCACCTCTGGAACTACATGAAGCTGTTTCAAGGTGGGTACTTTTTACTCACAATGTATTTTTTGAAATCACCCATCTCCTTGACAGCTTCATATAGCTGCCGAAGGTGAGTGATTTTTATACATAAAATGTGTAATCTCAAATCTCCGTGCAAGGCTTGCACGTCAAAATTGATGATTACTTTTCACCCATCTTGTCAAAGCCAGATTTTTTTTGGATGGGTTGAAAGCCGATTAAATACTATTTTCAAAATTTGTTCAAGAAAATTTTAAGAAATTAAGAAAGAAATTAGCACAATGAATTTAATGATATTTTATTTAAGTGTAATAGTACATAAATAAAATATCGATGAACTTTAATTAAAATTTTATACACAGTCGGGCAAAATTGTTGCATTGCATCGTCAATGAAGCAGCTAGAAACTTGGGATGGTTCGCAATACATGATTTTGGAAATGCTTGAAAGTCCATTGAATGCAGCTACAGGGACATCTCATCGGAAGCATACTCTTAGCGCTTGTGATCAGTTTGTGCCATTCTTTCATATGCTTATTTTTTTTACTAAAGAACCAAGTGCGAATTGCAGGCATCCTTCAACAGAGATTAAGAAAGAAATTAGCACAATGAATTTAATGATACTTTATTTAAGTGTAATAGTACTTAAATAAAATATCGATGAACTTTAATTAAAATTTTATACACAGTCGGGCAAAATTGTTGCATTGCATCGTCAATGAAGCAGCTAGAAACTTGGGATGATTCGCAAATACATGATTTAGGAAATGCTTGAAAGTCCATTGAATGCAGCTACAGGGACATCTCATCGGAAGCATAATCTTAGCGCTTGTGATCAGTTTGTGCCATTCTTTCATATGCTTATTTTTTTTACTGAAGAACCAAAAGCGAATTCCACTGCGGACATTTTAAAACTTTAAAAGAGATGTATTTCTAATTTATGAAATCAGTAATCTTTCTTGCTTACGGAAACTTTCTGGGTTTAGTTTTTTCCCTTCCCTTAGAGATGGAAATAGTATTTAAAAAAATTGTACTTGCCCTTCTGATAAACATTGGCGGTATCAAGGAGCTTTAAATGCTCCCACAAGCAAAATAGCACCAGAAACAGATAAAGGGAGTTATTACCTTCCCGTCGGTAGTGGATGTAGATGTTAGCAACCTGGCATTTCCAGGAAATTTACGTTTTATCTCATTGTTTACATTGTTTACAATTGTCACTTTCGACCTTTTAACGATTTTGTCTAGAATTCACCCATCCTTTTGACAGCTTCATATAGCTGCCAAAGCCCGAAGGTGAGTGATTTATATCCATAAAATGTGTAATCTCAAATCTCCGTGTATACACGGAGATTTTAGATTACACATTGTATGTATAAAAATCACTTAGAAGAATATGTTCCTTCAATAATAAGTTCAAGTTCATTACCAGAATATTCTGTAAATCATCTTCGTGAATGTTTAAGAATTTTGGCAGCGCTCACCGACGAATCAAACAACAGGAGTTAAAATGGCGATGGCCGCTCCCCCTCAACAGGTAGATATCCGCTCTAAGAGAGCAGGTAGCTCGTTACTCGGCAGCATCTGTTGAGCACGGAACAAAAATTTGCCCGCACATTATCTGCTCCGGTGGTGTATACTTCCTATATGTTGAAATACAACTTGTGGTGAAATCATCAAATTGTGGTAAACCATCCTCACATGTTCTGGATTGTTTCTTTAAATCGTTTTTAGTTTTTAACACGCCAGTTCCTGGTGCTTTACAAAAATTATTAGACTTCATAGAAATTGTAGCCTACAAAACGTTAACACATAGCCAAACAGCAACTGTCAACAAATTGGCGAAGTTGATAATGGAGTCATTGGAAACATCAATTTCAAAATTATATCAATGTTTTTATTTTGATTTATTTTAGTTATGCATTTTTTTGCCCGTACGTGTAGAGCATAGAATGCTTCGGTTTAATTTTGGATCGAGGAAATATAACTCAAATAAAATATCATTAAATACAATGTGCTAATTTCTTTTTCAATTTCCTGAAATTTTCCTGAACAATTTTAAAAGCAGAATTTAATTGAATTTGATTAGATGGGTACTTTTAACAAATCCGAAGAAATTCTGGCTAGCAGAAGATGGGTGAAAAGTAAACATCCATTTTGGCGTAAAGACTTTGTTCCCACTTATGGGTGCATACGGAGATTTGAAATTAAAAATTTTATGTACACGGTACATCTGGAAAACTCCTTTTATGACTATATTTTGCACATTTTCAAGATTACAGTTGATACGTCAAAAAGTGACAACTGTTATACACTAATGAAGAGTACTTTTTACGCCTTTCAAGTATGTCAACGGCGGCAAAAAAAATGTGTAAAAAGTAGGCACCGCTGAGAAAAGAAAATTAACTCTGCTGATGCTGACGCCATTTTCAAAAAAAACATTTTTTTTGTAAGCACCGGGTATAAGTTCGGGAATTGTTTTGCAGTATGCAAAATGAAGAAATTATCCATGACACATCCAGACTCATTCACGAAATTAACAGGTAAGTTAAATATCTGCTTTTGTAAGTAATTACAAATGTTTAACACTATATGGAACAAAACAGGTCTTCCATGCCCGGATGCAGGAATTAGGGACGAATCATTAAGCTTGGGACCGAGCTTGGAGCCTACACACAAAAAATAAATCTTGTTTTGTTAAAAGTTTTGCACATTACTTCTGAAAAGTGTTTATATTTCATTAAATTGAAAGTAAAATTATCTTCAACGAAAGTTCTTCGTTTGATTTGAAAGTGTTATGTTTCGGTTCAGTGTGTAAATTTAAAAGTTTTTTCTTTTACAATGATAATTGTAGAACTGTCAAATCCGCAAACACAAAGCAAGTTGTCGTCGTCTTCGTTTGCAATTTTTCAATGTTGTAGTCCGCGTACCCATCTACTGCGTTCATCGTTGTTTAGGTTGCGCGATGGGTGAAAATTGCGAGGAAAATGGTTTGCTCGTGTTAGTTTTCTGCAAAAAATAAGTACGTCGGCTGGATTTAGATTTAAGTAGTTCCGAAAAGTGAGTAATTCTTTTGCTTATATTTTTTTCCAGACAACAACGGGTGATCATGGAATTCGATAGATGTACTACAATCGCTGGCCGAAGGAATTCGTTCGTGATTTGGGAGTACATTTGAAGCACCCTTAGCAATTACACATGTTGTGAAAGTGTGAAACATTCATGAAAAAAAACCTTTCTGTGTTAAATACAATAATTTTTCTTTCAATACTTTGAATTTAGTCGCCCGACAATGTCGCCTTGAAAGTTTATTTTGGATTAAAAATAATTTGTTTTTAGGCCATGCTTTCAGTGTGAAAATTCTTCAATATATCTGAAAAATTAACCTTTCAATGTTTAAGCTATTTTTTATTTCAATGCAAAAGGCATATTTTAATTGTTATTATACGACACTTTCTCGTTGAAAGTTTATTTTGGAATAAAAATAATGTGCATTCATTTTCAACGATGCCACGGTTTCGATTTGACAGTTCTACAATTTGTTTTGAAAGTTTCAACTTTTAAATGTACCACGCATGAAAATTTTGATTGAACAGTTTGAACGCTTTTGTTGTGAAAGCAATCCGCTTTCTACGAAAAAGAACCAACGCAACTTTTCATATTTAGCAATGGTTTTTTTAATTCTAACAATTATTATTTTTTGTGTGTATGTGCTGGTGCTTCCTGAGCATAACAAATAAATATTTTTTTCTTGACTATCCAGCTGCTGTTCTAAGATTAAAATAAATTTTTCTAGAGCGTCTGTAACAAAATGCGTGATATTTTTTTTAACGCAAAACCTCTACATAGGCATTTGTAATTTTTTGTCAATGAATAAACATGGCTGTGTAATGTATTCATGTCTTTTTCACTTTTTTTGAATTTCGGAATATAGCTGTTTTCAGCCATACACGATATTGATTTTTCGAAATGCGTAAAAATTATACATCTTTTATGTTCTCAAAAGGAGTAAAGAGAATGCATACTTACTTTTCAAAAGGAGTAAAAAGTATGCATACTTACCTTTCAAAAGGAGTAAAAAGTATGCATATTTTACTTTTCAAAAGGAGTAAAAAGTATGCATTTTACACTTTTCAGAAGGAGTAAAAAGTAGGCACATTATAACGTACATTCAGTTTACGCAAAAGGGAGTAAAAGTAATATACTCCTTTTTGGCGTAGTCCCAGTTTCCCTCGAAAAGGCATACTTTATAGTCTTAAGAGCGTAAATTAAGATTACCGTGTATAAAAATCATTCATCTTCGGCAGCTATGTGAAGCTGTCAAAAAGATGAGTGGTTTCAAAATATATAATGTGAGTTAAAAGTACCCATCTTGAAACAGCTTCACGATGTTCCAGAGGTGGGTTATTTTTACTCTTATGTGGGTGAAAATGTACGTCGTACAAATTTTAAATCCTTCAGAGTTTGTCAGAAGTACAGGTACAAATTTTGTACAGTTGCAACTCGGTTTGGTTACTTTGGTGTTTCATTTTATTTCAAGCTCTGAGTTCGGGATTACAATTCCAAGTATGGATGTGCCAAGTGATAAACTGGACCCAGAATATTTTCTGGGTCCAGATTAGAAATATATTTTTTTAAACGTGTAGAACATAAATGACATACATGTTTATTTTCTGTATGATTGCGTATATAAAATATCATTAAATACAATGCGTTAAGTTTTTTCCAAGTTTCTTAAGATTTTTCTCAACAATTTTTGAGAATAGTATTCAATTGACTTTGATTAGATGGGTACTTTTAACCCATCCGTAAACAGTTCTGACTTCGAGAAGATGGGTGAAAAGTAAACATCCATTTTGACGTTTGTTCCCACTTATACCTGGAGCAGACATACAACGTACAGCGTTGTACTCCTTTAGTCTAGTCCTTGTTTTTTAGTACTGGATTAAAGTATTTGACAGTTCGTACAACGCTGTACGTTGTATGTCTGTACCAGGTATTATGGGCAAAACGCTTTTACCCACCTTGTAGGTTACACGGTCGTTTGCAAAAACCAATTAATGGGTGGAAAAACACTCATTTCTGCTAGAAGTGCTTCTCCCCATTTAATGGGTAAAATAGTTTATATCCCAAAATGGGTACTTATTCACCCATTGCAAGAGGTCAGGTTCCCCCAAAATGGGTCAAAATTTACCCATTTTTGCAAATAGATTACTCAGCAGATTGGTAGATTTTAAATTCATGGTACTCAATCAATATATGAGCGATTCCACGAACAAGTGGGAAATTTTTCCAGTTTTTATTTTTTGTATTTTTTGATTTGCATGAAACCTTGCATACAAGTTTTTGGGGAAGAAAAACGCCGTTTTGCATACTTGGTTCGCCATTTTGAATCTAGCCTTACTTATGAGAAGGGCCTATGAAAAATGCACATGATATCTTCAAAAAATTGTATCTCGGAAACGGTTTGTCCAATTGGTTTGGTGAATTGGGCAAAGTTTTAGACAATTGTTGGTGCTATATCGAAAAAATATGCACGGTAAAAAAAAAGTTTGGTTTTTGTGTTTTGAACTAAAATATAGGATTTCTCTTAAAAGTTACATGTCAATAATTTTTTAATTATCCTTATGTTATAGCTGACTGAAAATGCTATGTAGTGCACAGTGAGTTGTTCTGGAGAAAAATAGGTTACAATGAAAATTTTTTTTTTTTATATTACAATTTTCAAAAAAGCTATTAGGAAGAGTCAAAAACGTTTGTCACCCTAATTATATAAAAGAACATCAAATTTGCAAGCAAAAAGTACTTGGTAACATTTTTCTAAGATGCACCGTTTAGAAGATATTACTGATTTAATATTGATTTTTTTGATAACTTAATAAGTTTTGGCTCTTTTCGGATGTATTCCGTGTTTTTCCAGTTTCAAAAATATTTCTTTCGGAAAGATTGGAAAATTTTGAGTTAAAATGACACTGACAGCTTAAAGATTCGAGTGAAATTCTCTGCCTTAAAAGTATTTTGAATAACAAGTTACAAAATCCCACTATCAGGCTAGATTCAAAATGGCGAACCAAGTATGCAAAACGGCGTTTTTCTTCCCCAAAAACTTGTATGCAAGGTTTCATGCAAATAAAAAAATATGAAAATTACTCGTTGCTGAAATGATATGGAACCGCTCATATGTAAAAAAGTTAACATAAAATACAATTACTTTATTTTTATTCATGCCTTTCCTGGTATGGCTATGGAAATGACATATCAATTAATTAATATTTCTGCGTCCAACTTCTTTCTAGGTACCTTGATGTTCCGTGCACACAAAGCGATTGTTAACGCAAGTTTTAACAATCGACGGTCTAGAACCATAATTTTGAAGCATTAGATTACTTATATACAAAAAATATAATTTGTCTTACTTGTGTTGTTCCGAGAGTGTATAGTTTCAAACATTATTTTAAGGCCAGTATCGACCTAAAAAGTAAAGAGGCTGCGGAATTTTGACAATTGATCTGCATGGAACGAAATGTAACCTTCACTTACGGCATAATCGAGCGGAACATTTTTCCGAAAGTAAAAGTGACAGCTCCCATTAGTTTGCAGGGAACCTTACAAATTCCAATTTTATTTTTAGTTCTATTCAGGTGGACACTGCTGCAGAAATTGCTTTTCTTTTTGTACTATTCAGTTTCAGTAAACGGAATTTAACATGGGTTTGGGATAGAAAAATATTTTTTTGTCGTACCCGATACCGACCTTTAGTTTTTATAAAATTATAAAACGGAAACAAGCTTCGATTTTCACCAACGATGTACCGGATACGCTTGGTTTTTGAACTTATTTTTTACCCATTAATGTGGAAAAATTTATGTCAATATGTATGATTTTATTTGTAACTCGTATCGGGTTCAGGTTTGCACTGTCAATAAATTCGGGTATCCTTTTCATACAAATTTACTCATAACTTTTACTATACCCATAAATGGGTATGTGCAGTTTTTGTGATTTTGGGTTCACTGCAAGCAAAGATAAGATAACCGAAAATTTAGTTTCAATTTTACCAAAAATTAGGTTTGGTAGTAAAACCTAAAATTTCGATAAAATTTAACGACTGATTACGATAAATTTTAATTATTTTTTAAGTTAAGTGGATTTTCAAATGTTTACGTATTTTTTTACTTAAATTTGGTTTAACATTTTATCACCCCCTGCATCTGAGAATCAACACTACCGCCATTGCGAAGTTTAGGACTTATTGCAATTGTACCGCCTCCTTGCCTTCAGGCTAAATTGTTTCGAATTTTGTTTTAAAATAAAGCAAGAAACCAGCTGTAGAGACTGAGATTTGTGGCAGCCAACCCGAAGGGTGAGTAGAAATATTTACCATAAGCGGATCATGAAAATTCCGGAGAAATTTGTTAAGGCGGTTCTGTGCTTGTAAATAAACATTCCCATAGTCGAATGCTAGCCAATAGATGCGGGCTATAGTTCAATTCAGGACACTAACAGCAAAATTCTATAGAGGAACTGAGCTGTAATTCGTGAAAAATTGACGATTGGAAAGTTTGTTTACAGACGAAGAAACGGCTTCGCAAATTCCTCCAGAATTGAAATATTTACCTTATTCCAATGATATATATTTTTTTATTATTTAATTGTAGATCACTGGAAATATGGAGGGATTGGCATTATTAATCGATGCGGATACAAGGAAAAAACTGGAAGGTAAGTTAATTATTCAATTTGTATGTAAATCATACGACGAATCTCAAAAATTGAAATGAATTGCACTTGATTCATACACACATACTAATTTATTCTATATATTTCAGCCTGTCGAAGGGTGGTCCAATGCTCTACCACCAGGAGAATACCCTTACATTATTTGTCTGGCAACTGCACCAAAACAGGGAGTGTATTATGTGTATTTACATGGAAAAATCATATTTTGTAGTCAGCAAGCAGCCATGTCTACTTGGAATAACAATAACTACTTGGAAATAAAATACCTAATCAAAGGCTGTTCACATTTTTCTGATCCGTTTAGTGGGGAATATATCCGAAAAAATAGATCTTACAACCTTGCTTTAAACATTTTTATTATAGCATTCCAAAAACCCATAACAGAAAAAAAAACTTAATTTTCGGTAAAATTAAACGATTGCAAATAGGTAATTATTAAAGTTTTTCGCTTGTCACCAACAGTACCGAAATTTAAGTAATCCATGTTTACCGATAATTTCAGTATGTGCACTTTTGTGCGGTTATCGGTATTTTTTACCGAATTTTCGTTATGCTGGTCTGAGCGTGTACAGCTGAATAGAAACATAATAATACTTATGAGCTACAGTACCTTGATGACTGTTGCGATTCTGCAGCGAAAGTAATTTTCCTAATGAGTTCATTATCCACCACAATTAATCAGAGTTTTATTTTGAATATACAGCAAACTACACTTCACACGTATCACAGCAAAAATCACTCACGATTGTAAAAGGTTACCTAAAATTACACGCTAAGCTCAGTTTACCCATACTCGAAAAAAGTGCACATACACGGTTACTGGCTAAAACCCATTAATTGGTGCAAAAATACGCATTTATCAACACCACACGTAAATGTCAAACAATAGGTATAATTTGATTTGCCAAAATGGGTAAAAAAATACCCATCGGTGAGAACTTATTAGCAGGAAAAAAATGGGTGAAAAATACTAATGAAAATTATTTAAATCTCTTCAGTCGTTTGTGGGTTGAGTCTCGAATCAAATAAATCCGGTCCGAAATCTGCCAACAAAGGCAATTCAACAAATAAATTCAACAGCAAAAGTGGATAGTTGGTCCAGTTGGTATGTAAAAGATTCCTAAATATATGAATAAATAAATTTAAAATAATCAATTTCCAAAACCGCCACTCTCAGATTGTTTGAAAAATGGAGGAGCTTCGAAAGAAACTGGACTTCGAGTTTTACATAATATTAATGCACTATCGAGTTTTACATCATATTCATGCTGTTCAATAAAAAATATTTAGAAATATTCGACTATCTACGACTATTTTTATTTCCAACGGATATTTTTTCGAAAGCACACGAATTTATTATCAATTTATCTATTCATGATTCAAAAATAAGTGTTTTTTTACCCATTTTTGTAAAAAAAAAAAAATTTCCCTGATGGGTAAAAAAATACCCATTTTTTGACGGAAGTGGCCCATACTCATTAATGGATTATTCGCGTTTACCCATTAAATGAGGAGTGGCGATTATAGCGAAAGTGAGTACTATAGTACCCATTAATGGGTTTTAGCCAGTAACCGTGTACTCGTTTATGGGTACAGTTGATTTACACGCTAAGATAAGATTACCGAAAATACGGTTTTTATTTTACCGAAAATAAGGTTTTCATTTTACCGACAATAACGTTTTCATTTTACCGAAAATAAGGTTTTGGTCGCAAAACCATAAGTATCGGTATAATTTACCGAAACAAAACGTTTGATTTTACTTATTCGTTTAGTTAAGTGGATTTACAGATTTTAACGGTTTGTTTTACCTAAATTTGGTTAAAAATGCTCTCATTGACCTTCAAGCAATTTCGGTAAAAGGTACTGTACAATAATAATTTATTATTATCGTTGTTCCCTTCTTTCCAACAATACCGAAATTTCGGTAATCAATGTTTACCGATAATTTCAGTATGTGCACTTTTGTGCGATTTTCGGTATTTTTTACCGAATTTTCAGTTTTCTTGTCTTAGCAGGTACGCTAAGATAAGATTACCGAAAATACGATTTTCATTTTACCGAAAATTAGGTTTTGGTAGCAAAACTTAAGGTATCGGTATAATTTACCAAAACAAAACGTTTGATTTTACTTATTTTTTCAGTTAAGTGGAGTAACAGATTTTATCGTTATATTTTACCTAAATTTGGTTAAAATGCTCTTATTGACCTGCAAGCCCTTTCGGTAAAAATTACCGTATAAAAATAAGTAATTATTAATGTTTTTCCCGGTTCTCCAACAATACCGAACACGCTAAGACAAGAAAACGGAAAATTCGGTAAAAATATACCGAAAACCGGACAAAAGTGCACATACTGATATTATGCACGCTAAGCTCAGTTTACCCATAATCGCAGAAAAGTGCATCATTTATGGGTAAAGTTGCCTTTATCCATATTTGAGTAAATTTGTATGGGAAAAATACTCATATATGGGTAAGTAGAACCGTACCCATAAATGGGTATGTGCACTTTTCGCAATTATGGGTATTCTTCACACGCTAAGACAAGAAAACCAAAATTTCGGCATAAAATACCGAAAATCGTACAAAAGTGCACATACTGAAATTATCGGTAAACATGGATTACCGAAATTTCGGTATTGCAGAAAAACCGGGAAAAACATTAATATTTACTTATTTTTGTACGGTAATTTTTACCGAAAATGCTAGCAACTCAATGAGAGCATTTTTAACCAAATTTAGGTAAAATATAACGATAAAATCTGTAAATCCACTTTACTGAAGAACTAAGTAAAATCAAACGTTTTGTTTTGGTAAATTATACCGATACCTTAAGTTTTGCTACCAAAACCTAATTTTCGGTAAAATTGAAACCGTATTTTCGGTAATCTGATCTTAGCGTGCACCCATATTTGGGTAAACTGATCTTAGCGTGTGGTTTCAGTTGAAAATCGAATTTATCGACTAGCGACAATCGATTTTTCAGTACGTTAAACCTAATGTCGGAAGTAGAGCGCTGTCCGGCGCATCTGATGCGCCATAGAGCGCACTACTTCCGACATTAGGTATAACGTACAGAATGAGAGTAAAACCGATTGTCGCTAGTCGATAAATTCGGTTTTCAAGTGAAACCATAATATTATCCGTAAACATCCCGCATAATCAAAAACCATTCCTGGACCATTTCCCTTATTGTTGTCGACCGTTTCCGTTATTGTTACGACATTTATCCTTATAGTTGACAACTATAAACTAACAATCTCATATATAGTTTTAACAATATGTCAGATGGTAAAAGGCCAAATAACAATATGCTGAATAGGCGGTTAAGTTAGGTAACCATAAAAAAATGGCAATTTTCACGAACAAAATTTTTGCGGTACTCTATGCCAAATAGTTGGTTTATAATCCAGACCGAGTGCAGATAATAAAAAACCTTTCAATGACAATATGGCAAACATTAACACTATGTGTTAATGTAGAGTTTGTATGATGAAAATGAGATTAAACTATTCGACAACAATAACATAAAATGTGATAATATACCTTACATTCGAAATATAGTTTTGACTATATAGCAGATCGTTTTTCGTTATGCGGGATGGATTACCGAAATTTGGGTATTGCTGAAAAACAGGGAAAAACATTAAATATTACTTATTTTTGTACGGTTATTTTTACCGAAAGTGCTTGCAGCTCAATGAGAGCATTTTTAACCAAATTTAGGTAAAATATAACGATAAAATCTGTAAATCCACTTTACTGAAGGAATAAGTAAAATCAAAAGTTTTGTTTCGGTAAAGTTTACCGATACTTTATGTTTTGCTACCAAAACCTTATTTTCAGTAAAATGAAAATCGTATTTTCAGTAATCTTATCTTATATATATATATATATATATATATATATATATATATATATATATATATATATATATATATATTTATATATATATATATATATATATATATATATATTATATATATATATATATATTTATATATATACATATATATAAATATATATATATATATATATATATATATATATATATATATATATATATATATATATATATATATATAAATATGTCCATATATCCATATGCTCGACAAGTCGTGCACTCGGCACTGAAGAAGTCTGTAAGTAGCAGACGAAATAGGCCTATCTGTCAAAAGATAAGCTCATAGTGGAATTAAAAGGAATTTGCTCGCGATTACTAGCGAAAATTTAAAAAAGTGTTTCATAGGTTTAATTTTTTATTTTTTAAAAAAGTGATCAAATGAAGTGTTAAATTTTTAATTCTCCTAGTTTCCCAATAACAACATACTTTCTCAACCGTCACAAATAATAGGAACAACTAAGACTATAATTTGTAGAATTTAAAAAAAAATATCCTAAATTTTCAATATCAGCCTTATCCTTGCTAAAACTTTCAATATTTATATTAAATTTAAGTAAACTATCAGTTTCATACCACCTCAGGGAAAAAATGTATAGCAGAATCTCGGGCTAGCTATTATTATAATTACTATCATCATAATCATTAACAAAGTTAATCAGTTTAATCATCTAAGCCTGATTCATTGCCGTTTCCGGATTGAGTTTTCTAGCCCCAGTCACGTTGTCAACAAACCGACACAATACTTCAAATATCGCTACATACTTGTTAGATCATCACAAATCTCTATTTTCTTGCCAAATCGTACCCCAAAACCACTAATTAACATAATAATGGAAACAAGATGCATTCTTCATCACCTTGTTGATAAAATAACATAGAAAAAAGAATTTTAATTTTCTTTAATACTACTCAGCAACCAGGGGTAAGTCATTCAGCCACTATGTGGTTACACCCTCAAAAACACAGTCCCACACTTCAAACACATTCGCCACCTCCTGATATATAAATTTATTTTTGGCACTGCTTCACGAATCGACTGTTTGGTTTCTCCCTGTTTTGTTTCTCTCTCGTTTGCACTGATGCGATTCAGATGATGCGTGAATGCGTGGATTGAACGTCAAAAAAATCCATGGTTGCCGAATAACATAAATTTTCAATTGTATTATTGCCAGATTTGTTGAAACACAGAAACACCTTCCGACACACCGAAACACAAACACAACGTGGCAGAGTGACTAACCCCTTGTAAGCAACCCACGTTAATCATCTTTTAATATTATTTTTTTAAATTTTTATCAAAATTAGTGGCAACGCAGGTTCAAAAAAAACTTCAACAACTTCAAATTCTTCATTATTTGTTATCAGCATACAATGCATTGCTGCTTTACAGACACAATAATAGTATTGCCTCATATGAGTATGTTAAAATAAATAAGATAGATTAAATTAATGGTGATTTTGTATGTTAAATTATGCTGTGATGTTGTTAAAGTAATAATGTGGAGAAAATGTGTGTAAACGTTAGGCGTGCAGTATTCTGCTGTTGGCGATGGGTATAGCTCGCTGCTGGTTGCCTGATAGGGCTTTGTGGAACGGATACGGGACGGAATGAAGTTCAGCTAAGTACTTTTTAATATTTTTTGGAACTAGAATAGTTGTAGCTCCCAAAGTGGGTGTTCCACCACTTTCCTGGCCATTTCACTGTCCATTGGTGCACTTTTACGACCACACCCTTCCTTCCTTTGAGCAGTCAGATGCTCCAAGAAGGTTCTTATCTCAGAAGACACAGTTATATTTGCAATTCCAAGCTTTTTAGCGATCCATCAGGGGGACCCCTCTGGATTTTGATTGTAAGTGCACAAATTTTCAATTTTTTTTTCTCGGTTAATTTCTTGTTTCGGTGACTTTACTGGAACTACTGTATGAAAAACTATGAACTCAGATGTAAACAATAAATTATGGATAAGGTTGGTTCAAACTTTCAGGTTTTTTACTCATACGGTTCAGCTTCTTTACTGTTACTTTAAATCGGTTCATTCTTCTTTAAGGTTGTGTTTGCTTTGTGTAACAGTGCAAATATTGTGGTTATAATTACCTTTTTTTTAGTCAAGTTCATAACAGAAGAATCATGTTAAATGTAGAATGTGAAGCGGCAGAAGTTGTTGGCGATGATGCAACTGGGTGAAAATCTTGTTCATGAAGCATAGAGATCAATCAAGGGCTCGATTCGTTCCCCTTTTCAGCATGAACACAAAAGTTGCACTTCTGAGTTTCAACTGCTGTTTTCATGGAAGACTGGCATGCGACCCTTAGCAGTATGGGATTATATTTAAATAAATTTGTTTATTGGTGTTATGATTTTTTCTGAGACAAGGCAAAAGTAAAATTCATTTCAATTCCAATCTATCTGAAGTATGTCTTTTTTTTTGCTTAATTGAGACCACCAATGCCAGTGAAGGTATAATGAAGGTGAGAATATAAAAATACCATATTCAGGGGCCAAAAATAATGTAGAAATTAAATAACACAGTTGGATGAGTCGGATGAAAAACAAAACAAATATTAGGCTTAATATAGCCTATGAATCAATCAACGGCTTCATTAAAGCTGCATAAATCAAAACTGATTTAGAAGTCGTGAACTTACTTTTGCATGATATTTAAAGTCCATAAACCATCTTATTAACGCATCATAACTTTGAAGTTGTCATAGTCTTCGTCCTTGCCATCAAAGTTCAAAGGCACGCAGTTCAGTATCAGTTTGTTTCTGAAATCATTTTTTATAATTTTGCGTTGCTTGGATCATGTAATTAGCATGGAGTACATTTGCAACATTTGATAATTTTACCTTGGTATACAACATACATGAGGGTTTCGTATCTAATATCAAAAATGTACACTTTAGTTAGCAAGGAAACTCTCCATCAATTAACGTGGAAGTGCGACTAGAATCACTACACTGAAGATATTTTGTTCGTAAATTCACTTACGCTCGTTTTTTTAAACATAGTTTTCGTACACATTGCACATGATTCATAAATCCGTATTACTTGTCATCTCTCAAAATACTATTATAACACATTGTACAACTTTGTGCTAATGTTGTATTTGCACAAGTTGGTGTTATTGCTGAGACGGGCTAAACGCATTTGATTACTTCCAGTACCATATGCTTAGAACCGAAAGTTGTGAATTCATTTTCATAAATCACACTCGCTATGACCTAGTGAGATCAGCCACGGATTCAGAAATAGCTCTTCTCAATAGGACAGAATCAATTCGCAAATAATAAATATGTAAGAAATTCCACTAATAATTTTAACTCTTCATGGCTTGTTAATTTTTCGAATTTAAATTAATTTGATAAAACAGAACTGTCAAACATCCATACAACAATAAGCACGCGAAAGATTTTTTACAACAAAGTTGTCGGAGTTCTTTAAATTTTTTTTCAAACAATGTTGCATTGAATGCGCCAGATTTAGTAAAAACTCACTAAAAGTAAATTGGTACGCGCAAAAAGACCTGTAATTAAAGATTTAATAAGTTGAAAAAGTCCATCAATGGTTGCTTTACAGTACTTTAATTAAAACTTCAAAGTTTCATTTTCCCAGTTCAAACGAAATCTCTAACGTTCCTCCTGATGGAGCCCATCAGCGCTGCACAGTGGCAATGGACACGAAATCAGCGCATTTATTCCATTTTTCCCGCATTTGTTGAATGTCCTTGACCGCCCCGCCACTTCGTCGAAGTCGCTGCTTTGAAATTGCCCAGTATTTATTCGATAGGTCGAAATTTCGGGCGATTCGGATGATTCATTAGCTTGAGGACAAAATCGATCTTTTTGGCAGCATACCACTCCAGACCCACCTTGGAGTAGACGCAGCTGGCCCAATCTGGCCAAAAGATGACTACCCAAGGAACATCGCTGGTTTTATCATGGTTTTATAGCATTCTTGAAGTCTAATTCATGCTCTTCAGAACCCTTATAAAACCAAAATTGTTACTTGGGTATACCCCTATTCTTGCGGATGATCATGGCTTTCTGCGCGAACTTGTCGGCCAACACAAATCTTTCCAGCACATCCCAACGTCCAGTCGCGATGTAAAACATTTGACCGGGAAGCTGCTTAAAATCGAGTTTGACGTATATTTCGTCATCGATCAAACTGCAGCGCTTGTGTTTCGTCAACACACGGTCGTACAAAGAGTCTTGCACGCTTTTTGGCCACGGAATTCTGCTTCATGTGCCGGTTCAGATTTTCACTGGCTTTGAACGAATTGTAGCCTTCCCTGGCAAGAATGTTCCACTCCGGTTGAAAGTTGACGTTGTACCTTCTGGCCACATCTCGGATCGAAAGACCGGGGTTGACTTTAGCGCTCCTCAACACCTTGCTGTGCAGCTGACGATCCCTGGTTCCTGTTTTTTCGTAGTTCCGCTGATTCCTTTCCACACCAGAGTTTCCTTGTAGGTTTTGAGCATTCGACAAACTATTTTTTTCGACATCTTCAGCGCTTTAGCCCGCTTGGAACCGGACCACTCCGGGTTTTCCAGGTGTATGTGCACAATATTTTCTCTTCTTTCGAGTTCCATTTGCTGTTACATATGAACGCGATCGACTACTTTGATCAAACTTGCTCCAGTTGTTTGCTATAGAAGTGTAGACAAACCATTGTCAAAGATTCTCGATTCCCAACACTAGAGCTTTGCAAGCGGCGCGCGAGAGGCGTACCAATTTACTTTTAGATAGCCTTTAGCACAGAGAACAGACATCCAGGCTTGAACTTTTCTCTCCAATATACTGTGTAAACCTTTAAAAGCAAACCGTTGGAAAAACAACACCGCCTAGTCTAGGTTTCACCAAACTCAAATTGACAGGCTATCAAATCTCAAGGTGGATTCACCAAAACTGACGGAAACGAGCTGTTATTTTAAAATGGCAGTTTCAGAAATTTACACACGGTGGGCACTCCAGCTTGGATTTCTGTTCTCTGCGCCTTTAGTACAAATCAATTTCGTTCGAAATATGAACTTCATTTGATCGATTTCGAAATATGAACAAAATTTTATTTCCAGTGTAGCTGAGAGATTAACCAGTGAAGGTCTCAACGGAATGTGCCTGGAATGTGTCTTTTTTTTGCAAGTGTATGTATTTATCGAACATCAGTATGATCTCCACCCATACTATTCATAATCATGCTCAGCCATAGGAAATACACTTGATATTGTTCTTTCCTTGTATTCTCCCATACGCGGGGTAACGATACCTCAAAATGCCCTCCGCTCATTTTCAAACTACTTCTATTCAATTTTCACAGCCTGCCGTGAGCTAACGGAACTATCAATACTTTCTCTTCACAACTTTGTTCTAGCAAAAAAATGCTGTCTACTCCTAGAGCCTCATGGTGATGAGAAATTATTTCCTTCTCAAAAACAACATCATCATAGGAAATAGCTTTTATTATAATGTTGATCTTAAAGCGTTATAATACTAAATATTTCAAATTACGCTTCAATGTACTGACATGACATGACATTCCATTGACAAGGTGTTCAAAGAAAACATTGACATTCAATTGTTAATTTCAATTTGTCATTACACAAAATTTCAACTTGACGCATGACTCCTGTATCAAAACAAAATAAACTTTTTCGAATTGAACCCGATTTTTGGTCAGGGTGTCATTTATTCTAAAACTAGTGAAACGTGTGAAGTTATGACGATCCAAAACAAGTGTGTTCTAATTTCTCTTCACAACAAAAATCGTTCCCGAAGTCGTGTCCCCAATAGCATCGTTACTGTTGGTTTAAATCAGCATTCAAATCTAAATAATTTCATTCCACATCTCTAGTCATCCGGCTGATAGGAGAGTAAATCGAAAACGACTAAACAATTGAAAAAACGGACTAATAATCACCATTTACCAAGATGGATACACGAACAAACCCTTTCCCTCTAACAAACTCCTTCCCTGAGATACTTGTGGGGGTGCAGTAGTATATACGGCCTCTTGCAGCAACAATTGATCCAATCCATATTGATCCAAAAACTGAGACCACCAGGAATTGCACATTGAGAATGATTCACTACTCCCAGGTGACATTCTGTTGGTTCTCTGTGCAATTTCAGCTGGTCTCGTAATAATAACGAATAACGAAGTAGCAAACCACGGGTGATCAATATGCTCATGCTCATGCTCACAATAATAGTATTGCCTCATATGCATATCTTAGCATGAGTAAAATTTACATCATTGTAACTTTTAGTTTCAAATTTCATCTAAAGTTTAACCACAGACAGACGTTTAAGCAAGAGTAAAATTAATCGATAACTTTGTGTAAACTTTCAAATCGCTTGCAAGCGCTAGCGTAAGCTACTTTTGCTTCACTAACGCTACGTAGTTCACTTAGTCGAGGTGCCCACTGATGTGGTGAAGTTGCGGCATCTGCTAGCATGTCAAAATATCACTCCGTCGTTCGCCACATGCCACCCGATATTGACACGATGTTTTGACGTGCAATTATATGCCACATAGCGTCTACAAAACTGACAGATTTGCTTTTTGATAAATGCTTATTGACATTTGGCGATTCCTTTCAAATTGACGGTTGCGGAAATTTACACAAGTCGAGATTCAAGCTTGAATGGCTGTGGTTTAACCGTAAGTTTAATAATGCAAACATCCATAATTTCCACAATGCAAAATTGCAACACAATACCTTCAGGATTTATCAAAATCACGTTTACGTTGGCATTTTTTCGTTGCTGTTGCTGTTTTTTCATTGCTGTTGCTAAATTTAGAACTTCATAAATAAGTCAATTAGCAATGCGAAAAATTGATGTTGAATTTAAATTTCAACTTGAAAATATCACTTATATTTAGCCACATAAGTATTTTAATTGGAAACAATTATGATCATCTTTCAAAATACTGTTGTTCTCACACACATGACTTCCAAATTAAACAAAAATCTCTCTCCGAACATCAACATAATTTCCATTTTGAATAAATTTATCATCATGGATCTACTTGATATATACTCATCAATTTCAAAATGCCAACCAACTTAGCAACGCAACAAATATTGCCATCACAATTCACAGAGTACTTGTAGTAATTATCATAATTAACAGTTACTTCAATAAATTAAATCACTGAGATTAAATAGAAACTAGACTACATTTGCCATTAAATATCAAGGCCACTATTTATTTCAAAATTCGTTGAACTTCAGCCTGTCCTTGTATTGTCTTATACTTCTACAATTCAACAAATGTTTTCTATTTTAACATTGGAATCATCACTTTAAATTTTTATCGACCATTTTGCTCTTAATTACCAAGTGTAACATACATAGCAATTCACATATTTATTGGTAAAAATCCATGTAAAATTTCACATAATCTTTATGTTTTCACGCATAAACAAAACGCTCTTTAAATCACAAATGCAGTTAATGTATTTTATGAATGGTTGCAATAAATATCATTTGTTGATCACATTGCAAAATTCAATATATGTCACACTCAGAAATAATCATTGATTTTATCAGTTATACTGATACACTGATTCAGCTGATAATGCAGTCGATTTCATTTTTTTTCAACATTCAATTCAATTCAACATCACAAACTAATGACAACCATTTTTATACGATGGTATCTTCCCAACTACTTCCGTGTTTTTTTCCACACACTCGACTTGTCGATCACGAATTCTTGCTTTCTCAATTATTTTTATTATCATTTTTCCAATAGCACAGTATTTTTTTTTACACAGTATCTATTTGCAGATCGTTTTCAACAAATTCTTTTGCCAATCCTATTAGGGAGGCTTCTAGCGACATGATCAAGTTTTTTTTTCGCTATCTTTCGGTCAGCACAACTTATTTTGTCATTTCTAATTTTTTTTTAGTCCGCCGGGCTATTCCACTGCCCATTCTGTCAGGGAGCCTACCGGAGACATGTTTGTGAATAAATTATCCATCCACCGCCCTTCCGTCGGGGATTTCTTTCTAGTGCATTACACGACAACTATTTTTCGAGCACTCCGTTCTTCTTCCATCCGATCTTTTTTGTTTAAACTTACCAAAGGAATCTACCGTCTGCGCCATTGTCGTAACCGGACCGAGGTTTCCAGCCTCAGTCACAGTGACACGATAATGCTCCTTCCCGCTGCCACAACTACTGCTGCTGTTTCGCCTGGTTTCCGTTCCGCCTTTCGTTGTTCGTCCGTTGTCTCCAAAATCCGTCACAAGAATGTCGCAACGAGCGCAAGCAGGTTTTATTTATACCATCCATGAATCGTTGTTTACACTGCGTTGCTAGAGCAACCAATGGGAGAGTGTCTCTTGCGCCTGCTCTTCATTCTGAGTTTAATCACGCTCAACCATGTCTACTCAAATGATATGGAGTATTAGCATTTATTGCGCATCTCTCGAAACGTAATGCTATATAATATTTTATTTATTTTTGTTCCGTATCAACTCTATATACTACACATGGCACTGAAGAGTTTTCATCAGAAAACAAGTCGTTCCGTCCGTGTTTCCCTGTTGAAACGATTATGCGCAATTAATCTTCGGGAAAATGGTGATCTGGAGCAGCACCTAAGTGAAATAGATGAGCTTTTCGATCGCCTGGATGCTGCTGGCACGAAGTTGGATTCCGATACTAAAATATGCATGCTCTTGCGTAGCTTGCCACCGTCGTTAGACGGGATAGTTTCCGTGCTGGACAGTAAAGCAGATAACGAGATTTCGATGGACACTGTAAAAGTTCGACTGGTGGACGAATATCAGCGTCGTCGGGAGCGAGATTATCAGCCAGCGAAGCCTGAAAAAGCAATGCGTACCGATACTCGCCAGTCCGGAGTTAAGAAACCGTCCGAAACTCGGACGTGCCATTATTGCAAACAACCTGGCCATCTCCGGCGCAACTGCCAAAAATACATAGCACTCCGAAAGGAGGAGGCGGCGAAGAAAGAAGGAGCAAAGACCGCTAATAGTGAAACCAGGAGTGTAGCGTTCACCACCGGTTGTGATTTTTCGTCGTGGGTAATTGACAGTGGAGCAAGCGCTCACATGACGTCCGATAAGTCTTTTTTCTCCTCGCTAAAGAAGTGTGATATGGGATGGGTTACCCTCGCTGATGGTAAGCGTACACAGATTCGCGGCCATGGAAACGGTGTGTTATTTGGTGTCGATGACAAGGACATTACAGTGAAAATAGAAATAAATAATGTGCAGTACGTACCCGGGCTTGCATCAAGTTTGATTTCCGTGAGCCAGTTGAGCCGGAAAGGATTGAGTATAAACTTTGGGAAGGATGTATTCAACATTTGCGATAGAGGCGGAAGTGTAGTGGTAACCGGAATGCGAAATAACGGTGTGTATCATCTGCGGCAGGGAGCGAGGTCGTTGAATGCCACTGTTGGTCAACACACAGAACATTGCCAACATCAATGGCATCGGCGACAAGGCCACCGTGATTGGGCTGCTGTGGAACGCCTGGTTAAAGATGACCTGGCGACTGGAGTAAAGGTAAGCAAATGTAATTTGAAAATCGTTTGCGAATGTTGTGCTGCGGAAAATTCGGCTCGCGCTCCATTTCCACCGATTGAAGAAAGGAAGTCTAGCCAAGTGCTGGATATCATCCACACCGACTTATGTGGCCCTATGAAACAGACGACTCCTAGTGGCAATCAATACGTGATGCATCTCATAGATGACCACAGCCGTTTTACTGTGACGTATTTGCTTAAGAGCAAATCTGAGGCGGCGGGAAACATCAAAGATTTTGTTCGATGGGTAGAGAATGTATTCAGGCGTAAACCTCGCGTGATCCGCTCTGATGGCGGTGGAGAGTTCAATAGCCCTGAGCTGCGAAGCTTCTATAAGAAGGAGGGAATCGTGCCGCAATATACTACGCCGTATTCACCGCAATCAAACGGAGTCGCGGAGCGGAAAAACCGGTCAATATCTGAGATGGCAACTTGCATGTTGTTGGACTCCGGTTTGGAGAAGCATTTTTGGGCGAAGCCGTGTTGACGGCCACCTACCTCCAGAATCGACTGCCGTCAAGATCTGTCCAGCGTACTCCATATGAGTTGTGGTGGGGAAGAAGACCGAACCTTAGTCACGTAAGAGTGTTCGGAAGTCAAGCCTACGTACACAAACCGTCGCTGAAGAGAGCTAAAATGGAAAATAAAGCTCAAAAGCTTACCCTGGTTGGGTATTCCACGGAGAATAAGGGTTACCGGTTCGTCGATCGTGAGACCAATAACATTACTGTGAGTCGTGATGCACGGTTCATTGAACTCGGAAATGGTTCGTCGACGTTGGAGTTCCCAGTTGTTCCTGAGAAGGAGCAATGAGCTGCTGTGGAAAAAGTGAAAATTCTGCCGTTCAAAGAAAACGGTGAAGAACCAGTGGGTGTGAAATCACCACAAAGTGTAGGTGTAGACCCTCTTAGTATCCGACAGCCAGTGGATGAGCTGAGTGATAGTGGCAGTGTATACGATTCGTTGAGCGACAACGAACAGCCACCAAATCGTGAAGAACAAAAATCGGCAAGGAAGACCCGTGGTGTAAAACCTCAGTATTTGAACAATTTTGTGCTAGACATCACAGCAGGAAGTGCGGATTGTTTGCAAGAAGAACCGAACAGTGTCGAAGAAGCTAAACATAAGCAAGTGTGGTGGGATGCAATGAACGAAGAACTCGAGTCGCATCGCTGAAACGGAACTTGGGAACTTGTGCCGCTTCCGAAAGGAGCTGCAGGAAGTTCTGAGTCGGCTTGGTTTCCAACAATCTACCGCAGATCAATGTTTGTTCGTCAGAAAGGTACGTGGTACAACTGTTTTCCTATTGGTGTACGTTGACGATATACTCGTCGCATCGATTCACGGAAGGGAGATCCAGCGAGTTGTGGATGCTCTCAATGGTGAATTTGAACTGACTTGCTTAGGAGACGTGAGCCATTTCCTTGGCATGGAGCTTATTGACAGGTTTGGGATGAGTCAGTCCAAGGCCGCGAAATGCCAAATGGATCCTGGGTACGTAAAGACCGTTGATACATCTAGTGATTTTGAGAACGTAACCCAGTACTGGAGCTTAGTAGGTGGTCTGCTCTACCTGTCAGTGTGTGTCCGGCCGGATATCGCCGCAAGTGCGGCAATCCTTGGGCGAAAATTTGCAAAGCCAATGGAACGTGATTGGACGGGTGCGAAACGTGTACTCCGCTATTTGCAGGGTACGAAGGAGTACTTCCTTCATCTGAGAGCAGACAGTGATAGTGTACTATCTGGGTACAGCGATTCGGACTGGGCAGACGACGCAGAAACACGCCGTTCAACATCGGGGTTCGTTATCAAGTTTGGTGACGGAGCTGTGGTATGTGCAAGCAGAGGTGAGTGCACTTACAGGGTTAGCCCGAACAAGTGATTTTGCTCTGCTGATATTTTATAGATTTTCATGGTAATTGCTTATGAGAAAATGTAAAATTATTGTTGATAGTTATGGTTAGGTTGTGAAGATGGTGAAATAACTGTGGTTAACAGTAAATTTTTCGAGTGGACTAGTGAAAAGTGAAATTAAGTTTCCAACACTAAAAATGGCGTATATTTGTCATATTCGGCTACGCACGCGTAACGTAACGCATGATGGTAGAGGACGAGGTTAGAATGGAATCGCTTCAATGGATGAAATTCGAGAACGTGAAACAATGAACCTCTTACCTTCTGGAACGAACGCGGGAGTACAGGAGGAGACGGTTTGTTTTTGGGATTTTACAGATAAGTACAATTTTGTTTCTCATTCTTTGGTTTAGTGATAACATGCGTATGAATATCATTCAACATAGTGAATCAATATCAATTATACATACTGGCTACAACCGTTACACTATAGCTATAGCATTGTAGACTGCACTCCACGAGAGTGTGCACGCTGAGAGAAAGGTACCCGGCGGAGCGTTTGGGTGTGGGAGGCCGGCTTTGGGTGTAGTCATGTTTACCTACCGTAGGGTTCGGGTGGCTTATTTTTGGGTAAAATTTTACCTAAAAGTAGGTGACTTGTGCTCGGCGGTGGGTGGGCGTGATTGTACCCAGAGTTGGCTTCCCATACGTGGCTGCTCGGCCGGGTACTTTTTCGTTTGCGTGTTGGCACTGTTACATCAAACATTTCACATGATGAAATATTTCCAATATTGGAAAGCTTCCATTTGACAACGTAACGCCGGGTCTGTTCTTATTGCCTAACAGTCAGTAAAGCATCTCAAAAAGGAACATATTCCAATTGGAATGAAGAAGTTCTGAATTAAGAGGTTTTGCCGGTTTTGTTTTGATTTTCTTTCTCGAATCTCGAAACTAAGCTCTTAGTTATGTTGAAGAATCGAAGCAATCGGTGAAAACATCGTATAACATCGTAACTATGTATTTTGATTAGCAACATCATTTCGTTGCTATGTACTTTAGATAGCAACCATGTGATATAAATATCTAGCTGCAATAAATATTATCTGCATTAGTAGTTCAATCATCAACTCGACTTGTAGTCTCAAGATATTTTCTCCCGAAAACCCATTCTTCGTGAACCTGATCTGAAACCTCGAACAGGTTATGGGCCCAGGCGGAAGCTGCTGAATCAAAAATTTAAGCGTGAAGTATTTGCTGTTTTTTCTTGAAGCGATGGAGTGGGCAAAAATTGTCAAGTTGACAAATTCGAACTACCAATCATGGTCGTTCTCCGTCAAAGCGTTGCTGCGGAGGGAGCAGCTCTGGAAGCACGTGGATCCAGGTACTCCTCCGGAACCAATGACGGACGCATGGAAGACCGGCGACGAGAAAGCGTTGGCCACGATTCACCTGATGGTGGATGAGAGCCAATATGGACTGATACGTGACAAGACGACGGCGAAGAACACGTGGACAGCTCTGAAGGAGCACCACGAGAAAACTACTCTAGGGCAACGAGTGACCCTTCTTCGGTAAATCACGAACCAGAACTTCAAGGTAGGGGACAATATGGAGGCCTACCTGTCGGAAATCGAAAAGCAGTATGCACGTCTGGAAAATTCCGGATTCGAGATGAAGGAGTGCCTCAAGGTGGCGTTAATACTGCGGGGACTTCCGGAATCGTTTAATCCTCTAACTACGGCTTTGGAAGCGCGGAACGAGGATGAGCTCACGCTGGAGCTTGTAAAAGTGAAGCTGATGGACGAAGCGGATAAACTTCGAAAGCGACCCGGTTTCGATGAACAAGTGCTACAAATGGGCGGAAATAATGCGTCCCAGAAAAGTGTATTATGCTATCATTGCGGTAAGCCGGGGCACAGAAAGCGAAATTGCAAGGTGTTTCTGGCAGAGAACAGCGGTAAGGCCGAGAAGAAGAAAGAAAAGGCCAAGGCGAAAACAGTACGCGAGAACGATAAGTCGTTCACATTCATGGTCCGGTCTGGTAAGCATGCCGCAAGTGCGTGGGTTATCGATTCGGGTGCAACGTCACATTTGGCAAGAGATCGTAGTTCCTTTGTGCGTCTCGATGAGAGTGTACGTCCGGAAATTTCGACCGCGGACGGCAAAGTTCTTCGTACGGCAGGTATCGGTGACTGTAACATTGAGTGCATGAATGATCGTAGCGAAAAAGTGTCGGTTACGTTGACGGGAGTAATTTTTGCTCCGGGTCTAGAAGGCAATTTGATTTCCGTGATGAAGCTCGCTGAAAAAGGTGTTCGTGCAGAATTCGATGCAAATCAGTGTCGGTTAGTGTACAACGGGTCAGTTATTGCGACGGCCGATCGCGCAGGTGGCCTATACCAACTGAACATGGTGGAAAAATCGTTGCTAGTAAGTGATAAGCAGCACAACGTCGACTGCCTGCATATGTGGCATCGAAGACTAGGCCACAGACACCCGGATGTGGTTGGCGAAGTAGAGCAGCGTGGTTTGGCCTCTGGAATGAAGGTCAAGAGTTGCGGAATCCACCAGACTTGTGAGTGTTGCGTCGAAGGGAAAATGGCACGGCCATCGTTTCCCCAAGCAAGCGAGAAAAAGTCGAAAGCAGTATTAGATATCGTGCACAGCGATGTATGTGGCCCTATGACGACATCGCCGGGCGGGTGCTGGTATTACATGACGATGATTGACGATCATAGCCGCTATACGGTCGTCTATTTCTTGAAGGAAAAATCCGAAGTTGCTGACAAAATCCGTGAATACGTAAGGTTCAGTGAAACTCAATTCAGTCGAAAGCCAAAGGTCATCCGTTCAGACCGAGGTGGCGAGTATACCAGCAATTCTCTACGGAAGTTCTACGCAGAAAAAGGAATCAAGGCTGAATTCACTGCTGGCTACGTTCCACAGCAGAACGGCGTGTCTGAATGGAGAAACAGGACGTTAAATGAGATGGGATTGTGTATGCTGTTGGATGCTGGCTTACCTCGGCGATTTTGGGCGGAGGCTGTAAATACTGCAGCGTATATCCAGAATCGGTTGCCCTCATCGACGATTCGATCGACACCGTATGAAATCTGGTTTGGTACGAAACCCGATTTGCAGCACTTGAAGGTGTTCGGTTGCAGTGCATATGTGTGGATCCCGCCACAAAAGAGGAAGAAGTTTGAAGGAAAATCAACCAAAATGACATTCGTCGGATACGCATCGGACAGCAAAGCCTATCGTTTGCTGAATGTTTCTACTGGCCAGATAGTCATCAGTCGTGACGTTCGATTCATGGAGCTCGGCGAAGCGGGTAAGAACGTGAAAGATGGAACCATTCGTGAGCTATCAAGTGAGTCCCAATGTGAAAACGAGTACGGTGCGGTGCTCTTATCCGATAGCGGACTGAATACGGAAGTAGAAGAATTGCTAGACGATGATGAATTTTTCGAATTCGATGAAGATGACGATGACCATAAAGATGTTGATCCCGACGAGACAGTGCCAATACAGGAGGAGCAAGCTGCGGTATTTCCAGGTGCTCGTGATAACGTGCGGCATTCACAGAGAGCAAACTTTGGAGTCCGACCGGCGCGGTACAATGATATGGTTGGTCTGGCCGTGAACACGTGCAAAGAGCCAAGAACGTACAGTGAAGCGATTGCGAGTAAGGAAAGTGAGAAGTGGAAAGCGGCCATGGACGAGGAAATAGCATCTCTTCGTGACAACGAAACTTGGACAATTACCAAGGCACCCCAACATCGTAACGTAATTAGCTGCAAATGGGTGTACAAGTGTAAGGAAAACGAGTCCGGGCAAATTGTGCGATACAAGGCCAGGTTGGTCGCACAAGGTTTCTCCCAGAAGTACGGTACTGATTACGATCAGGTGTTTGCACCAGTGGTGAAGCAAATCACATTCCGAGCCGTACTGACGATAGTGAGCAAGCAACGAATGCTCGTTAAGCACATCGACATCAAGACTGCCTACCTGAATGCCGTATTGCAGGAGGAGATATTCATGAAGCAGCCACCGGGGTACTCGAACGGTGATCCAAATACCGTGTGCTCCCTGAAGCGGTGTCTTTACGGGCTCAAGCAAGCTGCGCGGGTATGGAACCAGCGGATTGATGCGGTATTGAAGGACATGGAATTTCATCGATCATCGGCTGACCCGTGTCTTTACTTGCGGATTGTCGACGGTATGTTTACGTATGTGTTGATTTACGTGGACGACATCGTTGTTGTATGTAAAACGGAGCAGGAGTATCGAAGCTTGGTCAGAGCTTTGAGCAAGGCCTTCAAGATTACGGAGCTGGGTGACCTGAAGTTATTCTTAGGAATCCACCTTCGTCAGGAGAACGGCAGGTTCGTTTTAAGCCAGAAATCATACGTGCTTAAGATTTTGTCTCGGTTTAATATGGAAAACTGCAAAGTTTCTCGTGTTCCGATGAACAGCGGCTTCATACAACAAAAGGAGGATAGCGACGCATTGGCAGATGGACAACAGTACCAAAGTCTCGTCGGAGCTTTGTTGTACATCGCGGTCAATACACGCCCGGATATTGCAATATCAACTTCCATTCTCGGGAGGAGAGTCACCAAACCAACAACGATGGATTGGAACGAAGCAAAGCGGGTGCTTCGTTACCTGAAAGGCACGGCTGGCCACGAGCTACATCTGGGTGGTGGTAGCAACCTTCAAGTGGAGTGTTTCGTGGACGCCGACTGGGCTGGTGAAGTTGACAACAGGAAGTCCAACACTGGCTATATTTTCAAGTTCGGTGGCGGACTCGTTGGCTGGGGAAGCAGGAAGCAAACGTGTGTATCCCTGTCCAGCACTGAAGCGGAGTACATCGCACTAGCCGAATGCTTGCAGGAACTGCAGTGGTTACGTCGATTGATAGATGATTTGGGCGAACATCTGGTTTTGGCGATTGTGGTCAACGAGGACAACCAGAGCTGTATCGCACTTGCAGCAACGGACAGGACATCACGAAAGTCGAAACATATCGACACAAAGTACTGTTTCGTCAAGGATTTGGCAGCAGCTGGTATCGTCTCCATTTGGTACTGTCCTACAGAGCAGATGGAAGCAGATCTTCTCACCAAACCTTTGGGTGCAGTGAAATTGCGACAACTTCGAGAAGCCATTGGAATTTTACCAAATGATGTTGAGGAGGAGTGTTGAAGAATCGAAGCAATCGGTGAAAACATCGTATAACATCGTAACTATGTATTTTGATTAGCAACATCATTTCGTTGCTATGTACTTTAGATAGAAACCATGTGATATAAATATCTAGCTGCAATAAATATTATCTGCATTAGTAGTTCAATCATCAACTCGACTTGTAGTCTCAAGATATTTTCTCCCGAAAACCCATTCTTCGTGAACCTGATCTGAAACCTCGAACAAGTTAAGTGCTGCACAATATTATTGCCTCAGCTGAAGCCCCGAAAACGACTCGCGTATGTTTTTTTGTCAATACGATTATATACTATTGCATCTTGTGCACTTTATGGCGGTACATGTTTTCGGTGGTGAGCTGTTGATTTCATTTGAAAGGAGAGTTTTTAGTCAAATAATGTGAGGCCTTTGTCTGTGGAGACGGGGAAAAGGGAAAAAGTGCGGGAGTGGAATTTTGGTTGGGTGACGAGTTGCACATACATTACGTAGGTGATAATAAAATGTAGAGAAACTGTCAAAAAGAGAGATAGAGGGTTCTTTATGATTGCAGATAAAAATATAAAAACTTCTGAATAGGTGAGCGTGTGGACTTAATTCGACAAAGATTTTTCATTAGTGCCTTACTGACAAACGTAATCAATAGCTTCTTCCGTAAATTTCTCGTGGCACAACGGCTACCCATGTAAGCCTCCAATTCTATCGGGTAGGGGAACTGTTCGACTTCGAAATAACCGTGGTGGATTTATTAGACAAGTTTTCAATGACGAGAAATTCGCGGAAAAGGCTATTGTATACGTTTGACAGCTGGACCCTAATAAAAAAAACTTTGTCCAATAAATTTGTTTCTCATCTACGCCATATCCTGTTCTTTCTCGTTTTCCTTGAACTGCTGGAGTATCGCAAGTTTTCAAAACTCCTATTGCATCTTTAAACATTTCATCACCTCTGGTACTAACTAATAGGAAACAATTAAAATTCAATCCGATATCTGTTTTTCGTCATATGTACCTACCCATTTATAATTGCAATCCGTGTTTGAACACTAAAGGCGGTGTGCCATTTGAAGACTTAAATTCAATTTGTAGTTAAAAGTGCCATTCCGGAAGTTATTTCCTATGCTAGAAAATCCATCTTAGGCTGTGAACCAATTCGCGAGCTAAATTTAACTATGATTAAAAATTGACTGATGAAGTTATGCTGATACTGCATCCGAGCTTGGTTATTCCTGACAGATAAGAAGTAAATTTTTGCCATCGTAGATGCATGCTATCGAAAATCGGTTTATCAACAACACATATCTCGAACATGGAAATATATTCCTGGTGCAGTTGAAAACCGGAATATAGCAGTCGCGCCAATCGATTTTACTTCCGTGCTATGAATTCAAACAGTGGCGCATCTAGTGCGCTGTATAGCGCATCAGATGCGCCATACAGCGCACTAGATGCGCCATTGTTTGGACTTATGGAACGGGAGTAAAATCGATTGGCGCGACTGCAATATTTCGGTTTTCAACTGCACCAGGAATAACAAGCAAAACAATGCATTAGGTCATACACGGTCGTTTGAAAAAAAACCATTAATGGGTGAAAAAACACCCATTTTCGCTAAAAGTGCCTCTCCCCATTTAATGGGTAAACCCGTTTTACCCATTAATGGGTAAATGCAGTGTATGTCACAAAATGGGTATTTATTCACCCATTGCAAAGAAGGCAGGTTCTCTCATAATGGGTTAAAAATTACTCATTTTTGCATATAGATTATGTAACAATTTGGTAGATTATAAATTCATGGTTGTCATGGTGTTAAATAAATAAATGCAATAAATAAAAAAGAAAATAGTTGTACTTTTTAATCATGCCTTTTTTGATATACCTAATACTAACCTAAATACTTTTGGAAATAAATCCTTCAAACATGTGCCGGCTGAGGTTCCAAAATGTTGATAGTGAAGTGTTTAGGTTATGCCCAAATTTAATGTGCTGATCCAAATCACCCAACGTTTTTTCTTCGATGTACACACATCGATCAATTGGGTAGGGATAACCTTTTATAATATTTAAAATAAATGAGCGTTTCAAATAAATAAGAATAGTAATCCTTACCCTTTAGCTTTCCGTATGAATCTGTGATCAGCTTCTTTCTAAGTTCCTCCATGATCATATATCCGTGTTTCACAAACATTGAACTTTTTTTCACCCATTTTTGTTATTGTATGAGGTTTCGTCTAATGGGTATTTTTTTACCCATTGTCTGATTCAGAAATTCCCCCATTTTATGACAGATAGGAGAGCTATTTAAAAATGGGTGTTTTTTCACCCATTAATGGGTTTTCGCAAACAACCGTGTAAGTAACATTGCGAGACTCTCTCTGTCAACTTTCTCTTTGCGTTCCTACGGCTATGTAAGAACATGTTCAATTATTTTGAACTTACAGTACGATAGTAATAAGTGTGATTACGGATCCAATATGTCGAAATCGTCAGCAAATCGTTTAATTTACAAGCTATTCTCTTCGTCGACTTTCTCCTTGGTTAATAGCTTGTCTATTAAACGATTTGCTGGTGTTTTCGACGTATTGGATCCTTAATCACACTTTATACTACCGTACTGTAAGTTGAAAATACTTAAACATGTTTTTACATAGCCGTACGAACGCAAATAGAAAGTCGACAAAGAGAGGCTCTCAATGGAAGAATCCAGGTTGAAAAAAGAAGAAGACACCGAGTGGTGATAAATCTGACAGCTCCCATGTTAAAGTATAGGACGAACGTTTTAAAATGCTTATAAAAAATTAACATGAAATTCTAATTAAAAGCGGTTTGTTGTATGATGTAAGAAAACTCCAAATCTACTCAATAAAGACATTTTCAGCAAAATAAAAAATAAATCGAAATAATGCCCCTATTTTGCAGTTTCGGATTTTTCTTACATCATACAACAAACCGCTTTTAATTAAAATTTCATTTGAATTTATTAGAAGTATTTTAAAACGTTTGTCCTATACTTTAACATGGGAGCTGTCAAATTTATCACCACTCCGTGTCTTCTTCTTTTTTCAACTTGGATTCTTCTATGTTACTTAGGACCTAATGCATCTCGCGTAACTTTTCAAAAGGTCCTATGTAACAAATGTAAACAAATTGAATTAATTAATGCACACTATTGCTATTGCACTTATCAACATTATGTTAGAACACGCATTTTGATATGTTTTCATAGTATTAAGAAAATTGAAAATCAACAAAACGTCCGATGTCTGATTTCGCAATAGCGATGCTCTACTGTTTGATAAGACGATCAGTTTACCCGTCGCGCTAAAAGTCTGAAGTGTCAGAAACAAACATAACAAAGCAAATTCGTACTTCGGTCGTTTGATTGGAGAAAGTACAAAATACCGTTCCAACAATGTCGGAAGGAATTAATAATTCTGCGTTCGATTTGCTCCTCGGTAAGTGCATTAGTTCCTTGAAATAAGGTTATATAAATCAAAATATATCTTGAATGTTGGTCGTTTCTTGCAGCCGCAGCCACAACAATATTTTCATCACATCCGGTACAATCATCAGCAGCACAATTAGAGGAAGTTGCTGTATGTGGTAGCCTGCAAAGTTGAGTTGTCGCCAGTTATGGTTCAGATCCTTTGCGGGATCCTCTACAAGAAGACAGCATCGAGGAAGTGTATGTAGAAACTATCCCGGTAACGGTAAGCATTGGAAACATAAACGACCCGCTCTGCGATGACGAGGAAATTGTTGAATGTTCGGATACCATCCCAGCACAACGTTCAATAATCGGAAACCTAACAGCAAGCGTGAGGAAGTGGTCTTTGGAAACAACCAAAACAGAGTGGAGAGATATTTTTGTTTTCAAATATATATAGATGGTACACACAAAAAATAAATCTTGCTTTATTAAAAGTGTTGCACTTTACTTCTGAAAAGTGTTTATTTTTCATTAAATTGAAAGTAAAATTATCTATAACGAAAGTTCTCCGTTTGATTTGAAAGTGTTATGTTTTGGTTCAGTGTGTAAATTTAAAAGTGGTTTCTTTTACAATGAAAATTGTAGAACTATCAAATCCACCAACACAAAGCCAGTCGTCATCGTCGTTGTCATTTTAAATTATTCAATGTTTTTGTCCGCGTTCGAAACTACTGTGTTCTTCGTTGCTCCCGTTCGCGTTGGGTAAAAATTGCGAGGAAAATGCTTTGTTCGTGTTCGTTTCCTGTAGAAAAAGTACGTCGGTTGTGTTTTCGATTTTAAAAGCTTCGGAAAGTGGGTAATTCTTTTGATTATATTATTTACAGGCGAAGAATGGTAATGGCTTCCGCAAGATATGCTACAATTGCTGATCAATTACATTTGGGAGTTCATTCGGAGCAGCTTTAGCCGAGATGTTGTTAGAACTGCGTAAGGATGGACGAATGCGAAATGCCATTCGAGTGATGACATTGTGGATGACATTGTACGACTTACATATAAGAATCCGTAGCAATTATGTGCTATAAAGAATCAGACAGACAGACTACCTGTTAAATCAATCTAAACATCATACTATAATTTTAATTGCCCGACAACATAATCTTGAAAATTAATTTTTGATTAAAAATAATTTGCTTTGATGCCACGCTTTCGGATTCAAATTTCTACAATTTATCGAAAAATAAACCATTTAATGTTAAAACTATTTTTTATTTCAATCCAAATGCCATATTTTTGTTCTTATTGTACGGCACTTTCTTGTTGAAAGTTTATTTTGAAATAAAACTTATTTGCTTTCATTTTCAACGATGCGACGATTTCGATTTGACAGTTCTACAATTTGTACTGAAATTAACAACTTTTAAATGTACCAAGCAGGAAAATTTTGATTTGATCGTTTGAACGTTTTTGTTGTAAAAGCAAACCGCTTTCTACGAAAAAGAACCAACGTAACTTTTCAATTTTAGCAATGTTTCTTTTAATTCTATCAATCATTATTCTTTGTGTGTATGCTCTAAATATATGTTTTAATATCAACTTTTTTTCTGTGAACTTTCACTATCATACTTTCTTATTTTAACAATCATGTATTTGCGGCTGTGGCACTGCCTACCAAGAAGTTAACCACATTGTGTGGCAATGCACTAAATACGAATTTGCCAGACCTGATATACGAGAAGGCACGTAGAAAGAATAGGATTGTTTTCCCCGAGAAGCAAATGCGTGTGTGAAAGAGAAAGCAATGTCTATTGCTATGTGTTATGTTCTAATTTACTAATAGAATGATAATAAAAATTGAAATGACCTATGTAGCTATCATTGGAATAAAATGTCCTATGTGGCACGACCAATGTACAATTCGGTTAAGCAAAATGTCCTATCTAACATGTTTGATGTTTTCAGATGGGATGCTCGATAGGTAGCTCCGATAGGTAGATTTGGTTTCACTCTTTGCGTGACTCTATAGAAGAATCCAAGTTGAAAAAAGAAGAAGACACCGAGTGGTGATAAATTTGACAGCTCCCATGTTAAAGTATAGGACGAACGTTTTAAAATGCTTCTAATAAATTCAAATGAAATTTTAATTAAAAGCGGTTTGTTGTATGATGTAAGAAAATTCCTTAACTGCAAAATAGGGCCATTATTTTGATTTATTTTTGATTTTGCTGAAAATGTTTTTATTGAGTAGTTTTGGATTTTTCTTACATCATACAACAAACCGCTTTTAATTAAAATTTCATTTGAATTTTTTATAAGCATTTTAAAACGTTCGTCCTATACTTTAACATGGGAGCTGTCAGATTTATCACCACTAGGTGTCTTCTTCTTTTTTCAACCTGGATTCTTCCATATATATATATTATGGTTTCAGTTGAAAACCGAATTTATCGACTAGCGACAATCGATTTTACTCTCGTTCTGTACGTTATACCTAATGTCGGAAGTAGTGCGCTGTATGACGCATCAGATGCGCTGTACAGCGCACTACTTCCGACATTATGTATAACGTACAGAATGAGAGTAAAATCGATTGTCGCTAGTCGATAGATTCGATTTTCAACTGAAACCATAATATATATAGGGACTCTAGTTTTCCATTGAACGAAGCATACGAACTTGACGATGGGTAGTTTTTATTGAGCGTTGGGTGAAAATTAAATCGCCCATTGTTGTTTAGTTCAGTCGGAGAAGTCACGAGAAGACGCTGTGAATTTTGTGTGTGATATCTTGTGGTATTGGAGTACAACTGCTATCGGTAATTGCTTTTTTTTAACTATTTCAATATTTTTATGCTTTCATAGCAACTGAAATTGTTATACTTTTTGCTTTATAGGAAAATCCACGAATCCAACCACTGCGGAAATTTTATAAAGGCCACAGCCAGCGTTGCGTTTGGTTACGGTTGCTGTTACAGAAGGTAAGTGTTTTTCATCTCGAACGACGTCTTCTTTGTGTTTCATATTAAGAAGGGGGGTTTATAATCAAATTCTTGAGTAACTGTATAGCATCTGTAAAATTAGTCCAATATTATTGTTTCTCCTTATTTATTGCTCATTGGATTTGGGTGTATTTATATGTATTCAAACAAAGGCTTTTGTCTCATTGTTCTACTTATAAATGAGACTCAGGTTATGAATAAAAATTATGTTAGCTGTATATTTCGTTATATGCCAGGCATCATAAGTCTCAAATGCCCATTAGGGTGAATGTTCCACACCCATTTTTTTTACTTTGCGATAATCGAAACGGGATTTATAACGCTATAAAGTATTTATTGTAATTTATTATAACTATTTACCAATTTTCATAATTTTCACGTTTTTCTCATTTTTTTATTTCAGTTGAATGGTACCGCGGCGTGTGTAATTTGGATTTTTTTTCTAGATACAAAAAATGGAAATACTTGAGAAGCAACTAGATGCTGCAAGCTTCCAGAAACTTGTAGGTAAGTTCATCAACTTAATACGTGTTGCTTAAATAAGTATGTTATGCATCATACAAGAATATTGGTAATTGGTAATTGGTAATCTTTATTCGTATAGACGATTTTTTTTACAAAATTTTGCTCGAACTATTATTTCGGTTAGCGTGAAACTAGTTGATATACGAGCATTGTTGTTTTCAATGTGTACATTGTTGTTTGTTTACATTGTTTAAATTTTTGTTTGGAAATGATTGTATTTTAGACAGGGCAGGTCAGTTGAGTTCTCTTGAATTTAGTGGAGTTTAAATTTATCTTACATTTAACAGCCCGCATAACGAAAAACGATCTGCTATATAGTCAAAACTATATTTCGAATGTAAGGTATATTATCACATTTTATGTTATTGTTGTCGAATAGTTTAATCTCATTTTCACCATACAAACTCTACATTAACACATATTGTTAATGTTTGCCATATTGTCATTGAAAGGTTTTTTATTATCTGCACTCGGTCTGGATTATAAACCAACTATTTGGCATAGAGTACCGCAAAAATTTTGTTCGTGAAAATTGCCATTTTTTTATGGTTACCTAACTTAACCGCCTATTCAGCATATTGTTATTTGGCCTTTTACCATCTGACATATTGTTAAAACTATATATGAGATTGTTAGTTTATAGTTGTCAACTATAAGGGTAAATGTCGTAACAATAACGGAAACGGTCGACAACAATAAGGGAAATGGTCCAGGAATGGTTTTTGATTATGCGGGAGCTGAATTCAAATGCAGTGATCAATTGACTTGTCCCGTACAATCTCCGCATTTTGGGCCGTTATCACAGGGCAAGTTGGTTAACCATCTCACTTGAACTCAATTGACTTGAATGTGAATTAAACTTGTAGATATGCAGATATGAATGCATCTTTCTTGTGGTGGCGAATGTGTTTGAAATGTGGTGGATTGTGTTTTTTAGGGTGGTAACACAAGGTGGTCGAGTGACTTATCCCCTGGTTTAAACGTTCGATTCGCAATCGAATCAGTTGAATTCAAGTGAGTTGATCAATCAACTCGCCATGTCTGAACCCAGCATAGGGCTCAAGAAGGTAAAAATACAAAATTAAAACTCAGTATGCTTACAAACCACCAAACGAAAATTTCAATTTTTAGTTTTTATCAATTATTTTATATTTTATTATTTAACATAGCATCCTAGCAGAATTCTATATAACAACTTTAAAAGGATATATGCAAGAAATTTTTTTTTCGAGAAGGTATGATCTACTAACTGAGAGGAAACTATTGTGCAAGTATTTTTTTTTGCGAATATGGTAAATTGATAGTAGAAACGGTTTTGGGGCTCATATAAACGATTTAATTGAAACTTTAATGCATTCGATCTAGTAAACGCAGTTCTTTTATTGTGCTTACCATTAATTGACACCTTCCATTGCTACATTTCAAGGGCTTCAATGTCATATGCCAGATTGTAATCAAATTATTGATGGATATATCGATGAGCTCAGAGAACATTATGTGTCGGTTCACAAACTACAGACAAGCAAAAAGGCATCAATCCCTTGCAAATGCTGCGCATGTGGGGATATTTATAGTTATTTTGCTGATTTAAAGAAGCATATTGTACTGCATCACCCACTAGAAAATGGCAGTTTAGAGCAAACAAGATTCTACTCATCAGCTTCGCTTCCGGTAGTTGTCGAAGAGGAAAAGGATGACTTGATTTGTTCGCTACGAAACCCTTTTTATCACAATAAACCAGTATCTTTGGAAGAAGCCTCATGTGCTATAATTGAACTTGTTACGGAGCTCAGATGTGATGTAGTCCTCCCAGAAGCTAAAGTACAGACATTAATAACTGGATTTACATCCATATTAAATTGGAGTCAAAGTTATACCACTTCATTAGTGAGGCAGTACATAGTAACTAAAGAATTACCCATGGATGCAACTACTATTGATTTCATAAATGCTTTGCATACTCCCAATTTTATCAATCAAGAACGTACTCCAAGCGATAATGTTGCGTACTTATCCTGCAAAACTGGTTGCGCTCTACCGGAACCGATTGAAATTGTATTAAAAAATACAAAACTAGAAAACGTGTTCTGTTGGTACACAAAAAACATAAAACATTTCAACAAAAACTTTTCAAAAATAAATCGGTGGTAAAGGTTATAAAACACAAAGATATAGCTTATTATTTGTCGGTCATAGAAACATTAAAGCTCATCATGGCAAATCCGGAAGCACGAGAAATGCTGGAAAGCGAAATTCCACGGACAGATGGATCTCTTCACTCTTTCAAGAATGGACAGAAGTTTGCATTGCACCCATTTTTGCAACGTTTTTCCAACAGTATAAGATTGTCATTCCATATTGATGAAGGGGAATACAACAATCCGCTTGGCTCAAGGAAGGGTATCAACAAAATGACGAATCTATACATGAAAATAGAAAACTTTGATTCGAAGATCAATTCATCTTTAGACCGAATGTATCTGGTTTTAATAGTCAAATCGAGTCTTTTGAAAAAGTACGGATATGCTAAGGTGCTTCAGCAGTTGCTTGACGATCTCTTGGTATTGGAATCCGACGATGGTGTAACTATGGCTTTCAACACCCTCCGGTGGACTTTGCAAGCAGTAACGTGTAATGTACTTGGTGATACACTAGCCATGCATGAAATTTTCGGTTTGTTGAACCAATCAGCGAATTATATTTGCAGAATGTGTGTTATAAGCAGAATGGATTTAAATGCAGGACGTTATAATGATCAATTTGAAGAACGAACAGGTGATAGTGTTAATTCAGATTCAGCCAGCATTAGCAAAAATGAAAAATCTAGTTCTCAATGCGGTATTAAAGAAAAGTGTGCGTTACATCGCCTACAATATTTCCGGTGGCCAAATAACTGTAGTTTCGATCCTATGCATGATTTGTTAGAAGGAGTATTTCCAATGATTATAAAAAACATGTTTAAGCAAGCCGTTATCCAGAAGAAAATTATGACGGTGCAGGATATAAACCGTTTAATTGAAGAATTTGACTATGGTGCCGCAGAAGTTTCGAACAGACCTTCCACTAACTTTTCTCTACTAAATTTGAGGTCGAAAACTAATAGTCTCAGCCAATCTGCATCGCAAATGTGGTTATTGTTGCGTTCATTTCCTTTTATTTTTGCAAAGATTCTAAACATGAACCACTTGTTTCCCAATTTAATTTCTTCTATGTTAAAAATTTCATATATTTGCTTCTCAAACACTCTTACTCGAGAAATGATAAATAATTTAGAAGAAACAATAACTGAATTTCATCGCCTATTCAAAAATTGCTTCCCGACGGCTGTACCTATCAATAAAATGCATCACATAGTTCATTATCCAAAAATATGCAGAGAAAATGGCTTCCACATGCTAAATTTGTTTCCATTTGCTTGATTAGTTCTCGAGTTATTCAAAAATTTCTGTTTTATTTTTATAAGAAACCTCCCCTCCCCCCTTCCCTATTCTAGAGGTGAGAGGAGTCTCAAACTACCGTATAATCGTTTCTTGTCTTCAAAAACTTCCACACGCCAATTTTGGTATCATTTCCTTGATTATTTCTTAAGTTATACAGAAACTCCTCTTCTATTTATATGAGAGCCCCTCCTTCTAGAGGTGGGAGGGATCGGAAACTACAAAAGAATCATTTCTTAACTTCAAAAATTTCCCATGCCAAATTTGGTTCCATTTGCTTAGTTAGTACTCGAGTTATTCAGAAATTCATGTATGGAAGCCCCCCTACTAGAGGTGGAAGGGGTCTCAAACTACCATAAAACATTTATATGTTTCAAAAACTTACACATGCCAAATTGGATCCATTAGCTTGATTAATTCACATGCAAGTTATTAAGAAATGTCTGCTTTATCTGTATAGGAGCCCCCCTTTTCAGAGGTGGGAGGGGTCTCGAACTGTCTTAAGAAGCTTGCTCGGCCCCAAATTTTCACGCCAACCGGTTTAGCAGTTTCTGATCCAACAAGGATCAGTTTGACAGACATTAATTTTTATAAATAAAAAAATTTCAATTGCTAATTTTTGAAAATTAAACGTTTTCAATTTAATACCGACGCGCGTAGAAATATTTTCAATCGATTGGTGCAAACATTTTGGAAATCGGTCATGAAATGACTTAGTTATTAACGTTCAAAGCATGTTTCGTGACGCTCAAAATTTTCGTACCCGAAACGTGTACCCCAATATTGAAAACAAAGACTGAATACAACTAGGAAACGGCTGTGTTCAAGCACAGAAAAGCCGACAACAAAGAAGTGCATTAACTTTCTTAGCTTCGTCACTCCCAACGACCTATATACATATAAATATACAGATGCTTTTTCGCCAAGGAAAGCCTCCCGCATAATCCCATCGAACTTCCAACTTTAGATGTCTATGAAGGTAGCATGAGTTCTCATGTATTATGTATGGTCGGAAAATGCTATGCTATGTTATGCTATTTTAAAACTTTTGCAAGAAGTAAACAATCTAACGATTCTTTTTAAGTCAATAAAATAAACAACTATACGTTGATGCATTTGGATGACGAGGATCTGCTTGAAATAGGGATTTCCGAGAAAGGTCCACGAAAACTGATTCTAAACATCATTGCGTCGAACCAAGACCAAGGTCAAAGCAGTACGATAGAGAACATTCCAGATAACTTTCAAAATGCAGACAATACGAGAGAGGTAAGTCAAATCATTTGAGCTTTTCGTTAAAATTCTTCATAAAGTTATGTAAATTTCTTTCAGACCATTCGTTCCATTCTTGCAAAAGAACCTAAGTTCATGAAAATCTTGACCCGTCAGCTTGATAACCAAGTGGTGCCAAACAGCAAAGATCTACTGCACATGAATCGTATTTTGACGAAACACTATTTTGAATACAGAATCTTCACAGAACACAGGTTTGTCTATACACAATATTAATGTTACAAAAATTGAATGTTCTTTGAATCTAAAGAAAATAACCCAGATGAATCCACCAAGTGGTGTTATTAGCCCAGGCGTCCGCTGATGTGGCGGAGGTGTGGCATCACATAACATGTCAAAACATCAAGTCGAAGTCTTGTGGTGTGAGGCCAACGTCGACAAGGTGTTTTGACTAGCAGATGCCATATCAGTCGTGGACTTCCGTGTGGACTTACCTCTCGCACTTTTATGATGTTAATTCTAGTGTACTTTCATAATAGATCCGATGTTCAGTTTGTTTTGACAAATTCATTAGCTCGATATTTAAAGTTGAAATTTTTCAATTAGATTCACAAATATCCTGCTATGATTTGGCAGTTAAACTAATCCGACTTATTCAAAAAGTAAGCAAGAATTTATGTAGTACGATTTTTTTTAACATTTATAAGGTCCCGTCATGCCCCCACTTGAAACATTATAATGGCCAGAACTCCGGAATGACACGGCCAACCCGGACATAATTCAATAGCGTTCAATGGTACCATAATTAGCGTCGAGTGCAACTTATTGCTATCGATATGGCTGAATAAATCAAAGTGAAGAAAAGATTCTAGTAACCCTAGTTACTCTTACCCAGATTTTAGTTAATTTCAAGTGTAGACAGATAAGATGGAAGACAAATATATTTTCTTTGTGAATGTTTGCTTTAAACATTCAAAGGAAACGATTGAGTAAATATTTTTTTTTCAGGAAATAAATACGTAATAAGTACTACATTCGCAGTAAAAAAACTAGAAGGGACAGCCCAATGGGGTTGTACGCAAAGTTGACGTAGGACTACGAAGCAATGTGCAATCTAAATCGCTGGATTGTTTAAAGAGTGGCCGAAATTGGTTTCCTTCCAAATCGAATTCCCATACACTAAACGTTTGCACTACAACCTTTATTGATGTAGCCTGTCTTGGTATCTACATTCATACATCTTGCTTTCACTGGAAATAATATGTATGTCATATGATATCAAGATACTCTATATCACGTCATAAACCTTGTAGTGCGAATGAGTTTTGTTCATTTGGGAAACTTTTACTCAAGAAGCTGGTTTCATTCACCTCCAATTGCATACGGTTTCTGCTAGGCCTATGTGTGTACAACATTGCCGAAAGTGCAAATGTTGAAAACATTACGGCTTCGGCACAGGAAAGATGTTTTTCACAATCGATTATCCCGAAACCCAGCCTCCAGCTTTCCAAAACACATGTCAACTTTCTTTTCCAGTTGTTTTGATGGCCCTGAAAAGGGGTTCGAGGGAACAGCTACTAACACCACCTCATTTCGTCATGAAGCTGGTTTACTTGACCATGGCTTCGGTTCGCTCGGAAACCTCATGTTTAGTTTGAGTTTCCAGAGACGTCAGGGCCATCCGCCAATTGATTTAAGTCAGTCGGGCAGATACGCTTTCAATCCGCTCGGAAATGTCAATTATGAAGCTATTCATAATGCTTATTGTTTTGGAGGAAACGACAGTATCGGGTTAAAATGCTTCAACACCCGGTAGATAAGGTGCTATACACGGAAGAAACAAAGTACCTATAATTGAGTATTTTTAAACTGAAAGTTGAGTACTGTTGTTGAACTGGAGAGATGGGTAAATTTGATTCTGCACATTAGGTAAACATTACTCAATGGGTGAGTACTTCATTGACAACAAATTTTTGAGTAAAAATGGAAGTCATATGGATACTTTTATTATTTGAAGTATATAAGATTTAAAAACCGAAAAATTATCAAGTAAATTTATGTTTTTATTCTATCATCAAGAGAAAGGCACTTTATTTTAAAAGTTGTATAACATTTACTAACTAACCGCGCGGAAAAGTTCTCTCCTTTGGTTTTTACGTGTTTTATTGCATTAGGTTAAATTTATCCGTCATAAACTTGGTATACAGTTACTCAAATTTGAGTACTATGGCATATACTCAAATTTGGCTTCCCGCACCGAACTCCAGAGTTAGGTGAAATGAACTCAATTTTGGGTACTTTGTTTCTTCCGTGTACGTTTTCTTCTTCCGAGCCTTGCAGCTGAAGCTGAAGCGAGAAGCATATTCTTGTTGATATGATCGACCACCTGGTAATCATTATCCTGATTGCGTTGTAGATGGTTGTGGCCTGTTCAGGAATTCATAGTCTATTTTTTCCGATAGACGTCTAGGTCGAAATAGTGCTAAGCGAACGATAGACCGACCAGCATTGGGAAATAAATATGTTAGAAAATTCTATTGTTAACTCTTAAAATAGCATTTGGTGGCCCTAAAAAGGACCGTTTGGTTTTAATAATGATACGGCCATAGTTGTATTTTCTACGATGGTTGAACCACATACATTCCCAAAATAATTTGATTCCTATCGAATGATTGAAATTTCAAACAGCACAAGAGATATATTCAACCAAACAAACTTTTTAATAAGCAAACTGATTTGGTCGTCCTGAAAAGGACGGATTTAATTTACGAGGGAGAAATAGTTTGCGATTCCCCTAGGGTTGTTTGTCTCGTCACGAGCGGCTTTTTCCCGCCAACTCGTAGGCTTCAGCAGCCATAGCTGTGTTGTTATATTCACCAATTGCCTTTGGTGACTGAATTTGATGAGTTGCGCTGTCAGTTTTTGTGTCATATCGTGCCCGCGTGACACATGATTCATGAGTTTGATACACAGTTTTTGTTGCACATATATTTGAGGGTGTGCGTGTACTGAAATAAATTTATTGTTTTCGTACACACTCACACATGATAGTGGGAACTAAAGACAAAATCAAAGTAAACTAAATTTGAAATCAACTTGGAGTAAATATCTCGGTACACAGAGACAAATTTGGTAGTCAATTTTACCATTATTGGGGGTTAGGATGACTTTTGCAGTATAGTGATTTTGAACTGACTATGATCATGGTCAAAACGCCAATTAAAAATAGTTGATTCAACATTTACCATAATACCGGAATAGTCCTTGTTATCATGATCATAGTCAAGAATGCCTTGAACGTGGTGAATTCGTCCATTTTCATGGTTATTGTAACTATTATATGCAATAGTCATCTTGACCATGATTTAATGGTCGGTATAACGAGAGAATTTTTCTCAGAGTAGGCTTTGTTCCAATCATGTTTGAGTTTATCTTAGTTTTTTTTTTCTGAATTCTATACAGTACATTCAGATTTTGAAACATATTAAAATATGAATCCTAAAGGGTTTGAGCTGTTTAGTGGAACACCTGTAACTAGAAATTAGAAGAAAAATTAGTATTTTCCATTTAATTCCAACTACCTTTGCTTATCTTCGACAGATACGCGTATTTCGTCTACAATGTGTAGACTTCTTCAGTGTCTCGTACTAATAACTCGACTTCATATTTTCTTGAGCTGATATAGTTTCGTTTGGATTAAAAATTATTTTTCAAACTGTAGAACGAATGAAAAATCTTGGAATAAATGAAATGTGTCCCACTACCCGCATAACGAAAAACGATCTGCTATATAGTCAAAACTATATTTCGAATGTAAGGTATATTATCACATTTTATGTTATTGTTGTCGAATAGTTTAATCTCATTTTCACCATACAAACTCTACATTAACACATATTGTTAATGTTTGCCATATTGTCATTGAAAGGTTTTTTATTATCTGCACTCGGTCTGGATTATAAACCAACTATTTGGCATAGAGTACCGCAAAAATTTTATTCGTGAAAATTGCCATTTTTTTATGGTTACCTAACTTAACCGCCTATTCAGCATATTGTTATTTGGCCTTTTACCATCTGACATATTGTTAAAACTATATAGGAGATTGTTATTTTATAGTTGTCAACTATAAGGGTAAATGTCGTAACAATAACGGAAACGGTCGACAACAATAAGGGAAATGGTCCAGGAATGGTTTTTGATTATGCGGGTATACATAACCTCTTAATTAAGTTGGTTTAGTACTTATAAATATCTTAAGCCCTTGCTACATGTATAAAATATATTCGGTTAACTATAATAAATAATTTGTTGATACATGATCATTTATGTAAAATAACTCATAATAATAATATTGATTAAATTTGTTTAATTAATTTGTTCGATTTTGTTTATTTATTCTGTGTATATTGAATTTTATTTTATATATAATATAAAATCACAAGTTTATTAGTTTCTCGGCAAATTGTAAATCCAAGCAAATGTTGAATTAGTGGTAGTATTGTGACACAAAGACATAAATTATGAAGTTTAAGTATTTTTCCACTTTGTCGCGAATGAATTGATGATTATAAACAAGATGAGGAAACGAAAAAAACTGAAGTCTAGAATCACGGTTCCCGGTGACAGTGAAATGAAGTGAAATTTTAACGTTAAAAAACCGCGAAAATTGGGTTAAAGGATTGAAAGTATAAAGTTACGGTCGTTCGGAGTCGATTGGTGATATTTTTCAGTCCGGTCGCTACGTAGTAGCAATGCAAAAAGTGACTGCTAACCTTCCCCAACTATCCAACATCCTAGTGATTTCTCGTGGAAGTGCAGAGGATTTCTCGGCTTCCTCCAAAGCGAGTATCATGTCAACACATTCCTTCCCATTCCCTACTTGACCAGCATTCGGGCACAGCCGGCGCCGGTATTGCTTTATAATGGGTCACCAGTTTTTAAACAAATGTATGTTTTTAAACAAAAATGTATGTTAGTCCCAAACATCATCTGTTGGTTCTTTGTGTAAATACACCTGATCTGGCAATAACGGAATTGCATGCTTGGGCGGTCAATCATGCTCATGCTCATGCAAATTGTAAATCCGAGCAAATATATATTTTTTTTGGGAAACGATACCTATGGAGTTAATTCAAGAGTTACATTTTTGTTTAATGTAAACCAAGCAAACAGAACTGGCAGTTGTTTTAACTAGATTTATTTGATTGGCTACACATTTTGAGCCTAAGAAATGTCCACAGGAAAAGTAAAAAGAAATATAGTGTTTTTGTACATTTATAGATGTATAGATGATCAACATTAAAGGCCGATCCGAAAGTTCGATCACAATTTATATAAAATTTCTCAGTTTATTTCCATAGTTACTACTACTTTTTTTGCATAATTTGTCATGAAAACATTACACATTGATTTGACTTCGGTTGCGTCCTCTCAAGTAACATACCAAATCAGTGCTGTAACTGAAATTCCATCACCTTGAAGAAGATACTTTAGTTCAGCGGTTGGCACTGGTTCGTAGTCGAATCACGTCGCCGTCATGCTGTCCGTATTCTTATCTTTCTTATGGTCTATATTTTCACAATTCACAATAACCATGACAGGTTTCATCGTAGTGATTTTGTGTTCATTCCTCCATTTCTAGTACATATCTTGTAACTCTTCGTTAGTATAAACACTGATATGCACCTGTAAAATATGATAGTTATGATTCTCACAACCGATTGAATAATGAATCAATAAAAACAACTAACCTTGAAAGTTTTAAGATAATGATTAAATCACAGCAAGAATAACAACGATAACAACAACGCATAGCATAAAACATAATTTTTACTGAGAGCAACATAATTCACTTCACTCCACTTAACCGGTATTTTGCTAACCACCACCCAATGGTACATTCGTCGAAGAAAATCTATCTGGCCGCGTACACTCTCCGTCTCTCTTAACTTGCTCTTAGATTTCCTACAAAAATTGCTAACATCAACCATTTTGAGTAATATAATAAATAAAAACGTAACGTAATATAATAAATAAAAATTACTAACAACTGCAAAAGCGCACTGTTTCAAGCACATCACTTTTTTCTCCATCAGCTTGTTTTTGGTCTTATTAGAACTGTCAAAATACACATTTGCCTTCTTCCTTTTGCTCCACTTCACAACTCGACAGCTCACCGTGATCCACCTTACGGTGGATTGATGAGCTGCATGGTGGTTGCATGTGAGCTTTTATCGTGTTGCGTGACATCGCTGTGACATTTCCAGGCAAACTCATCAAAAAGCGACTGGTGAGAAAAACAACAGCACTCATGTCTCTCTCAGTGAGGTTGACAGAAGCATCGGCACCAACAGCCAACTCTACCAACGCCTCTTAGTTTGAATTAGTGCACGCTAGACGGATGACTTTCTCAACAGAGATATGCCTAATTAGCTTCCCACCAACAGCAACTAATCCGGTAGGCATAACTAGGATCAATGGCGAACTCCACCACATAGTCACTGATGTGTTGCAGTCCCTTCTAGACTTTCGTTCGTTTTTTGTTCAACGTTCTTTGTGGTATAATCGGGGACGCGACGTTAAATGATTGCCATATTCAGCCGTGATGCGGTAATTGAATTAACAACAGCACAATAGAAAAATTCAACCCAACTCTTTAGCTGGTAAACTGATTTGGTCGTCCTGATAAGGACGGATTTAGTTGACGGGGGAGACATGTTTTCGATTCCACTTGGGCTTTCTTTCTTCGTTCAGCTCCTCGTTGTTGCGGATAGCCAGCTGCAGATGAAGTGGGATGAATCTGGTCTTTTTGTTTTCACGGTCGGCGTTTTCTACAACGTGCTCGCCAAACACGTCTGTCGCATACGGATGCACAGCGAGAACTGATTATTGGTGTTCGGTCGTTCCCACGTGTTCCATAATTGCTGGCAAGGCTACTGTGGTAGTATGAACCAATCAGAGCGTAGCGCAAATATGATGTCATTTTCGACCAATAGCTTTGTGCGTTCAGAAATTTGTGTGGGACAAGGAAAAGTTATTTTGAAGAAGAAGAAGACATTTGTTACTTGTTTCCTATGACCTTGCTAGGGAAAACATATTTTTCAATCTGTTGATTATGCAAATTTGTATGGGAGCAAAAGAAGGTCATTTTCAAATGAAAAATTGAACTACTTATACTAGTTGAATTTCTTTCAAATTTTGATGCGAAAAATTTGTGAGTCTTTGATAAAATGATGCATGAATGAAGTCATTCTGTTTAGTCGAACGAGAGTAATAAGCGTTCAAAAACCTTTCACTTTTGCGTAACGCTCTCATTTTTCAAAATTTTGAAACGGCACCCGGTATAGAAAAGAAAAACGTAGTCCTACGTTAAAAACTATAGACATGGTTAGTAAGGTTTGGGGTAATAGTGTTAATTTATTCTTAATGTTGCTAACTAGAAATCATTTCTCTTAACAGATATCCATCGTGGCACGAAAAACATGATCTAGCCGTACGTATAATTGAACCATTTCCTCATCTTGAGAAAACAAGGGTAAGCGCTGAAGCACCAAAAGAGGTAAATTTGCAATCCGTTAATTTATTTCGAAGCCGCAGACTTTTTTTTAATTTCTTTTTTAAAGTCCTATTTTTTCTGGCAACATGGAGGCAAAGATCGAGGATGTCATTCTGGAATAATAGAGACCCGGGTGGGTAACATGAGAAAAGATATTCCTGCAGATGAACGGTTGTTTAAGAGACCAGAAAAGGTGAAAATAGTACTTCCAGTTGGGATTTATGACACGGCAGCGGTATTAGCAGCTCTAACCGGGAACGCACAGAATTGAAAACAAATTTCAAGTGGAATGGAGCAGTGCTTTCCACTCCATCAATATATTTTACAAGAGGGCAGAGACAATATAGCCCGTGAAATAATAACAACTTTTCCACATTTTCTCGGTTACGATGGAGCGATGGTAAGATCTTTTACCCCAATACACACATTGCTAAAACAAAGCAATAACAGTCAATAATATAGGGCCACCTAGAATAATGAGTGCAGCGAAGCGTTTTGATCGAAGACATGGCTTACCTCTCAAAACGCACCGTAGGTCCTTAGGAATCTGTTAAATGATGTAGTCGCATCGTGTCATGTGACGCGTTTACTCTTGTCGGCACCTTGGAGAACCTATACTACAAGGTTTGTTTTAGACCATTTGAATGTGAATTAAAGCATTATGAATTGACACTCGTAGCTTTGCCACTAAGTTCATCTTAATTTATGAGCTAGTACTAACTCGTCTTATGACTAGTGAAAACATTCCACTAAACTAACTGAAACTTAATTTCGTTCAATAAAACATTTTATTCTACAGGTTCAGCAGGCATACGAACGTCTGCATACAAACTACAACAGGCAAGCTAATATGGATTCATTTCTATCGATTGGATTGCTTATGGATCAAGGCGGTTGGAATAATGTCACCGATAGTAATATACATTGATTACATAAACTCAGAGCCGGAGAAGGGTCAAGTCTGATAATCCTTTTCTCACACTATCACTTCGAAACTTTCCACCGTTTAGCTTTTATCCGGCGAATACAAATATTCATACGAGGCTAGAAATCTCGTTATGAAAATCTGATTGCGTTTATCAATTGACATCTCTCGTCCGGTTCTGTAATAAAATCTAGGATTTTTTTTTCAAAAGGGCGAATCTAACAATGAGAGGCTCTCTCCTCTCTTGCTCTCTTTCATTCATTACAGCGCCATTATAAATCTTACGAGGGATTCTTCAGTACAGATAGAAACACAACAGTGCTGGCTACCATACTCTACAAATAGTTGAATGAAAAATGTAACGCTGAATGGAATATGAATGAAAGAGAAAGTAATCAAAGAGAGTCGCTCAATTGCAGATTCGCCCTAATTAAAAAAACCCTAGAAATGTTGAATGTTGCATGCTAACAGTAGATAGTTTGACAATTATGGATGTACCTTTAAAATTGGAGAATTTTTACTATGTGAATACTATTTAAATTTGTTTTTCAGTTGTAATTTTAGGAAAATATTCCTAGCATGTATAGTTAATAATATGTGTCAACATGATATTAATAGAATTATTTTTAAAGATTCGTGTTCGACAATGGAAGAGACAATTGCTGCACCGTTAATAAGATGGATAAAAGTATGACTTTCAATCGACTTTATTTATATTATCGTTAATATGTATTTTCTTCCAATTTTATTACAGCCGGATCCCGGAAAAACGGATCTACAAGTAATAAGTATCGCCACCATAACGATGACAGAAAAAGCTCCGCACATTATCTGCGTAGCAGAGCCGTGCAACGAAGGCAGTCTGTATGTAGTATTCAGCGGAAATACTATTGCGTGTGATCGATCCGCCTCGAGGGCTATCGATGTTTTGCTTAAAATATTCGATGTTTTTGCTTTACAAATTCCACCGTTGTTGAGAAAATTCCACGAAATTGTTTCTTTTTATTTATATAAAATAACATCAACTTGCAAAAGCAAAAACGTTGCTGAGCTTAGCAACGTATTCAGAGAATACGAAGAAGTTAATCAATGAATAATGCTATTTAATAGCGGTAAGCACCACTTGTAAATTTTTTTGGCGTCGAGTTTTTTACTATTATAATATGAAATCCACTTATGGATTATATTTTATGTAACTTAAGAAGAAAAAACTTAAAATAATAAAAAAATTAATGCTGAAAACTGAATTGTTACTCTTTTCTTCTATACAAATATCTAAAACGTAACTATAAATTAGAAGAAAAATTAGTAATCTCCATTTAATTCCAACTACCTTTGCTTATCTTCGACAGAAACGCGTATCTCGTCTACAATGTGCAGATTTCTTCAGTGTCTCGTACTAATAACTCGACTGAAGTACGAGATACTGAAGACGAAATACGCGTATCTGTCGAAGATAAGCAAAGGTAGTTGAAATTAAATGGAGATTACTAATTTTTCTTCTAATTTAAAGTTACAAGTATTTCACTAAACAGCTCAAACCCTCTAGGATTATCTAAAACGTCTATTAAATTAATTATATGATCAGGATTTTAATTTAATTTTAATACCTAAATTTGAGTAAAACCAACCCAAACATACCTTTTGCCACATGAAGTAAGTTTTACCCAACCATGAACTTCAGTGCAAGTACTTGATAACATTATTTATAGTGTCTAGTCTATATGTATGTATATGCACTGACTGTGCGTCACAACAGCGTGAGCTTTTATCTAAACCTTTATAGCTAAAGCTCCCTTACTGTTTATAGCTGTATTGAATGTGGGAATTCAAGCTGAACAATGCATTAGGTCCTAAGTAACATTGAGAGATTCTCTTCGTCGACTTTCTCTTTGGTTAATAGCTTGTCTATAAAACGATTTGCTGATGTTTTCGACGTATTGGATTCTTAATCACACTTTATACTACCGTACTGTATGTTGAAAATACTTGAATATGCCCTCGCACTTTTATGATGTTAATTCTAGTGTACTTTCATAATAGACCCGATGTTCAGTTTGTTTTGACAAATTCATTAGCTCGATATTTAAAGTTGAAATTTTTCAATTAGATTCACAAATATCCTGCTATGATTTGGCAGTTAAACTAATCCGACTTATTCAAAAAGTAAGCAAGAATTTATGTAGTACGATTTTTTTTTAACATTTATAAGGTCCCGTCATGCCCCCACTTGAAACATTATAATGTACATTAATTGTTATTTTATATATTCTCCGTGCGAGGAGTAACGATTATGATGTTGAAGGAGATGTTCGCTCATCACCATGAGGCACCAAGAGTGAACCACAATGTTTTTGGCTAGAATTGAAAGATATGAAGAGAAAGTTTTTGATAGTTCCGCTAGTGTGCGGCAGGCTCGGAAACATAGCAGATGTTTTTAGGAAAATCGAGCGAAAAGGGCATGTGTTCAGTGGTACTCGAACCAACGACATTTTTGCCTAACATCCCACTGCGGGGTAGGTTAAAGCACGGACTAAGTCCGCCACTTCAATAGGCAAAAATGTCCGGTTGGAAGACGCTCATGTACCACTGTGGCTTGTATAGTTATTCTAGCGATCTATTGTGTGCACTCTGTTTACTGATGCGCACATGGGAGAGGAACTCTCTCCTTTTTTGGGTTTGTTTTGATTCGCACCGACTGACGATCACTATACCATAATTAGCGTCGAGTGCAACTTATTGCTATCGATATGGCTGAATAAAACAAAGTGAAGAAAAGATTCTAGTAACCCTAGTCACTCTTACCCAGATTTTAGTTAATTTCAAGTGTAGACAGATAAGATGGAAGACAAATATATTTTCTTTGTGAATGTTTGCTTTAAACATTCAAAGGAAACGATTGAGTAAATATTTTTTTTTACAGGAAATAAATACGTAATAAGTACTGCATTCGCAGTAAAAAAAAAACTATAGACATGGTTAATAAGATTTGGGGTAATAGTGTTAATTTATTCTTAATGTTGCTAACTAGAAATCATTTCTCTTAACAGATATCCATCGTGGCACGAAAAACATGATCTAGCCGTACGTATAATTGAACCATTTCCTCATCTTGAGAAAACAAGGGTAAGCGCTGAAGCACCAAAAGAGGTAAATTTGCAATCCGTTAATTTATTTCGAAGCCGCAGACTTTTTTTTTATTTCTTTTTTAAAGTCCTATTTTTTCTGGCAACATGGAGGCAAAGATCGAGGATGTCATTCTGGAATAATAGAGACCCGGGTGGGTAACATGAGAAAAGATATTCCTGCAAATGAACGGTTGTTTAAGAGACCAAAAAAGGTGAAAATAGTACTTCCAGTTGGGATTTATGACACGGCAGCGGTATTAGCAGCTCTAACCGGGAACGCACAGAATTGAAAACAAATTTCAAGTGGAGTGGAGCAGAGCTTTCCACTCCATCAATATATTTTACAAGAGGGCAGAGACAATATAGCCCGTGAAATAATAACAACTTTTCCACATTTTCTCGGTTACGATGAAGCGATGGTAAGATCTTTTACCCTAATACACACATTGCTAAAACAAAGCAATAACAGTCAATAATATAGGGCCACCTTGAATAATGAGTGCAGCGAAGCGTTTTGATCGAAGACATGGCTTACCTCTCGAAACGCGCCGTAGGTCCTTAGGAATCTGTTAAATGATGTAGTCGCATCGTGTCATGTGACGTGTTTACTCTTGTCGGCACCTTGGAGAACCTATACTACAAGGTTTGTTTTAGACCATTTGAATGTGAATTAAAGCATTATGAATTGACACTCGTAGCTTTGCCACTAAGTTCATCTTAATTTATGAGCTAGACTAGACACTATAAATAATGTTATCAATCACTTTTGGAGTACTGACTGTTATAACGACTTAGGCGTTATTAATCCTTGATTATTTCTTACACAAAGTACACAAAATTAGGTTCATTACACCTAACTAGGTACTATAGTGTGGGAAGCCAATAATAGGTAAAATCCAATCTACCTAATTTTAAGTACTTGCACTGAAGTTCATGGTTGGGTAAAACTTACTTCATGTGGTAAAAGGTATGTTTGGGTTGTTTTTACCCAAATTTAGGTATTAAAATTAAATTAAAATCCTGATCATATAATTAATTTAATAGACGTTTTAGATAATCCTAGAGGGTTTGAGCTGTTTAGTGAAATACTTGTAACTATAAATTAGAAGAAAAATTAGTAATCTCCATTTAATTCCAACTACCTTTGCTTATCTTCGACAGAAACGCGTATCTCGTCTACAATGTGCAGATTTCTTCAGTGTCTCGTACTAATAACTCGACTGTAGTACGAGACACTGAAGAAATCTGCACATTGTAGACGAAATACGCGTATCTGTCGAAGATAAGCAAAGGTAGTTGTTTGAATGTAGCCCCTCCTGGCTACATCCCCGTTCTTGCGATGCACAATTGTGACCTACTTTGCAAACACTAAACGGAGCAGAATATAGGTCACCGAAAAAGCCGATGGAGAGCGCTTGAATTGTGTGTGGATGTAGTACCGATCGTCATCGAAGAGGCTGCCGATATCTCGAGCGATAACGAAACAGTAGTGACCATGAATGGTCACTCATGGACCCGATCAGAAAACATCGCACGAGCGACAGCAGTCAGCTGATGACCAGAATAGTTGTAAAATAACCAGATATCAACAGACCACCGATCGTGTGTGGAGGCCGCGCGCGGGTAGAAAATTATGTGTTAGCCGATAAGTGTTAGGATTTCCGTTAGAATAAATGTTGTACGTGTTGTTAGTTAAAGAATAAATGTTATATTATTAGAAGTGAAATAAACTGTCGTATTGTGTATAAAACGGGTGTTATTATTAAGATGGAGAAGAACCCTTAACCTGTGCAATTAAAATGTGGATGGATGAGTAGTAGCTCACAGCTGTTTTGTGGTTTGTCTACGTCAACCACCGGCGAGTGTTGAGGAGCACCAACAATCGAAGGCGAAGGTAATTTTGTTCCCCAACATTTTTGGTCCTTCGAACCGGATTTGGCTCGGATTTGAAGTTGGATGCGGACAGGATCAGTTGGGCTGATTCCGACACACTAGGCGCAGCCTAAGGTAGGCTTTGTTTAACGCCATCACGGACGGCGCTCAAAGGGATAGCGCCATATTCCTCGCAAACAACGGCGACTAATTACATTGGAGCATAATTAGATCGCGCCATTACAACACTGCGGCACAAAGGACATACAAGGATAAAGCATCGGCTGGATTGTTTCCATAGCTGAGTTGGAACAAAAAACTATATGTCCTTTCGAAGCTGTTACTATTGTTTTACCCGACAATACTCAGCAGCGCGTGACTCGGAGCAGGTTATCAGGACATCAACCATGTTGTCTGGTATTGCCTCGATTTTGAAATTGCCAGATCTGATCTTTGCGCATCCCTACGGGCCCGAGGGAAACCAGAGAAGGAAGATATCAGAGATGTGCTGGGTAAGCTGGACTTGGACTATATGGGGCTAATTTACAAGTTCTTGAAACAAATAGATGTATTCGTTTGATCCTCTCTTAGCTGTCGTTTTAACATGTCCACCTCGCCCCCTCCCCCGTAATACCGCTTTCGTTGTATAGTTACAGCTCAACGCAACGCAACATCTACGCCAGACCAACAGCAACAATTTCGCATCGCCAACATGCCGTTGAAAGCTAACGTTAAAATTCCTACTTCCTCATTCCTACCCGAATTATTGTAGTCCCTAACCTCGACCAAGTCGCGAGTTTTTCGGCTTTCCAAAATTAACATAGTTAGTAAGTTATTGTCATTATAAAAATGAAAAAGAAGTCGGCTCCGTTATGCCTATGGCACTTGAGCCTCTCAAATAAACGAGTAAGTTAAAAAAAAAAGGATAAAGGATCCTTTCTCTGTGTAGCTTCGACTGGGCATCCATCGGCTGGATTGTTTCCATAGGTGAGTTGGAACAAAAAACTATATGTCCTTTCGAAGCTAGGAAAACAGCATAATCCTGATACACGGCTTCACATTTTTTCGGTATTTGGTCGGACTGCTTGGACTTTTGAGGTTTGCACGCTAAAGGCATTGGACGTCGGTGGATTAGATCGACATATTGGGGCTTATCCCTTAGGCATCGGATCGATTGCAGGCTTGGACAACTGATCCAGTATCGGATTTACTTTTCCAGGTAAATATATTTATAGATCAGTGTATGTTCAGCCTTAGCTAGTATTTTCGCAATACTAATGCATGTTCTTCGACGTTTTCTTTGGATCATTTCCTAATATCAACCGGGCTGGAAGACGCCGTGAATACAAGGACGGACAACATCCTAGCATCGTTAGTGGCAGTGCATCAGAGCCAACCGAGCGTAATCATATGCAAGGAAGGGATTTGGAACGGACAAGAAGAGGCGGCATTGATGTATTTTCTCTGTGGTGAGTGCTAAGAATGTATATGTCTCCGAAGCGGGACTTCAGATAAAAATACACATTTTAAATGAATTTTATATCCTCTTCGACTCGTTTACCACGCAATCCCTGAGCAAAACTGTTCGTTATCAGAACAATTATCTCTTTTGTTGTAAAATTTGGATGCTTTTGGACGTATTTCTGGTCGCTTTTCATTTGGCTTGGTGCCGCTACTGGTTCCACGGGTTAGTTGAACAGTATATGTCCTGCCGAAGTTTGTATTTTGGATACTACATGCATTCCTCTCTCTTCTTTGGATCCCATTTTATTATTGAATATTGACCTTGGTGATCAAACTAAACGAGTTTGAAACGGAGTAACCTGCTGCTGTTTGTTCTCATAGGTGAGCTACAACGGTATATGTCCTCCGAAGCAAGTTTTACTACAGTTGGGTTTACCTCTTCTCTCCCCATCAACCGAATGATAACAAGTTGAGCTGCAACGATCTTTGGCGTCACAACAACGTTTCTACAGCTTCGTTGACTGGTTGTAGTGGATCTTGGTATAGCATTTGTTCTCTCAGGTAGGCTGCAACAGTATATGCCCACCGAAGCCTTGGACATTCAGATCTCTACACCATTCAACTCTTGTATTTATCGGTTCGCTGACGTATATCAACCATGGCACCATCCCGGGACAAGAAGCTGCCATCCCTCAAGCTGTTGATGGTCCAGCTTAAGAACGCCCAAACCTCCTTGGACGATATTTGGAATTTCGTGGACGATTTTCCGAGTACTACAACAGCAAGTCAGGTCAACGTCCGGTTGCAAAGAATTGATGAGTTATGGGAGAAATATGAGGAGTTTTTGGTAGAAGTTCAGGCTCATGACGATTTCAAAGAGTTCAGGCTCATGACGATTTCAAAGATGAGGATCAAGTGGTTGATAAGGCTAGGTTAGCTTATAGTGGCAAATATTACAATTGCAAGGCGTTCTTGATGGATAGGGCCAAGGAACTGCAGGACCCAGTGGAAGTTGAACATTCCATGCGAGCTCATGAAACGGCGATTCATGGGCAAGGAACTCTTGATCATGTGCGTTTACCCCAGATCAAGCTTCAGGTTTTCAACGGGGACATCGATGAATGGATCAGTTTTCGTGATCTGTTCACTTCACTAATCCATCGGAAGACAGATTTGCCGGAAGTAGAAAAGTTCCACTATCTCAAAGGATGTTTAGAGGGAGAGCCAAAGAGCCTTATCGATTCGTTGAAGATCACGAAGGCTAACTACCAGATAGCGTGGGACATGCTGTTAAAGCGGTACGATAACAGCAAGCAATTGAGAAAACGACAGGTACAAGCTCTGTTAAATTTGCCAACTTTGTCCAAGGAATCAGTAGAGGATCTGCATATTCTGACCGATGGATTTGAGAGAGTAGTGCAGAACTTGGACCAGGTGATCATGCCCGACGATTATAAGGATTTATTGCTCGTCAACTTGATCACAACCCGATTGGATCCGGTAACTCGTCGAGGTTGGGAGGAGCATTCCTCTACCAAGGACCAAGACACGCTAGCAGATCTTTCGGATTTCTTGTACCGTAGGATGCGGGTTCTGGAGTCATTACCAATAAGGGCTTCGGAGAATAACACTCCTCATCCATTTCAACCACCGACAAGGCAGAAATCGTCAGCTGTGAAGGCCAGCTACGGTTCTGTGCAATTGTCTGGAGGACGATGTGCACTGTGTGAGGAGAACCATCCACTTTACTTGTGTTCTTCCTTTCAACGGTTGTCGGTGCGTGAAAGAGAAGCAGTTTTGAGGTCAAACAATCTATGCAGGAACTGCTTCAGATCTGGGCATCTTGCAAGTGAATGTCCCTCAAAATACTTCTGTCGTAGCTGCAAGGGTCGGCATCATACTATGGTGTGATTTAAACAGAAGATGCACGGATCGGCGAAGATCGCAGTTATGGCTGGAAACAACAATTCTCCTTCACAAACGGAATCTAGTGAAGCACCAAATCCATCATCCTCTCAGTTGGTCAATATGGCAGCCACCGAAATAATAGTCTCCGGATCCACTCAACAGTTCTCCTCCAAGGTTTTGCTGGCTACTGCGGTCGTCATCGTGGAAGATGACGGGGGTAGTCAGTTCTCGGCTCGTGCTCTTTTGGATTCCGGTTCTGAGAGCAATTTTATCGCTGAGCGGTTAAGTCAACGGATGAAGACGCACCGGAGGAAGGTGGACCTTTCGGTGCTCGGTATTGGTCAAGCAGCTACAAAGGTTAATACCCAGATTTCAGCGATGGTTCGTTCGCGAGTAACGGCTTTCTCGCAGAACATGAAGTTCCTGGTTCTTCCAAGGGTTACGGTGAATTTACCCACGGCAAGGGGAGAATACCCAAGGTTGGTCGGTGCCCAACGGGATCAAGCTAGCAGATCCCACGTTTTTCAATCCATGCTCAGTGGATATGGCATTGGGCATCGAATCCTTTTTTGGTTTCTTCGAATCTGGTCGAAGAATCCCACTCGGAGATCAATTACCAACACTAAACGAGTCAGTGTTTGGTTGGGTCATCTGTGGAGGCCTGCTGAATCCAAATGAAGGCCTTAGCATCAATTGTAGTACGGCAACTACACAAGCGCAGGAGAAGCTAGTCACACGGTCTTGGGCTAGCGAAGAGGTTGGTTGTTCCAAGGTTCTGTCGTTGGATGACAGAAAATGTCAGGACATCTTTCGACGGTTGGTATTCTGTTTCGTTGCCAAAGGATCAAGAGGCAATTTCCCGGATGGGCGAGTCAAGGGACATCGCATTCCGGCGGCTTCAAGGCACGGAACGCAGATTGGCGAGGCATGTTGATCTGCGAAAACAGTACCAGAAGCTAATGATGGAATACATCCAATTGGGGCATATGACGAGGATTGAGAATACGGCTGATCACGCAAAACGTTGCTATCTGCCACATCATCCCGTCATTAAGAAATCCAGAACTGCCACCAAGGCTCGTGTGGTGTTCAACGCATCGTGCAAAACGTTATCTGGCGTTTCGCTCAACGACGCTCTGTTGGATGGACCGATTGTACAAGAGAACTTACGATCGATTATGATCCAGAGTTGTGTAAGGGAAATCATGCTGGTGACAGAAGTAGAGAAAACGTTTTGGAAAATCTTGGCTCTACAGGAGGACAGGCCACTTCAATGCATTCAATGGCACTTCGATCCGGGGGATCTGGTGGACGTATACGAACTGAATACTGTTACGTACGGAACGATACATTGGATTACTTTGGATGAGGGAGAAGACTACCAAATAGCTGCAAGTGCGGCCACGGAGGATACGTATATGGACGGCGTTATCACTGGAGCGGATACGGTAGCAGTTGCATGGAAGTCATGTGAGCAACTCAACTGTATAACTTCCAAGGGAGGCTTCAAACTTCGCAAATGGACACCAAATTATCCATCGGTATTGGCAGGTGTTTTCAAGGACTGTCTGGCGATTCAAGTATTGGGAGGGATTAATCTAGACCCTGATCCGGCTGTTGAAACTCTAGGGTTGACTTGGATACCCAAAACCGATCAACTAAGGTTTCAATACACCATCCCGGAATGTAACACAGGAAACAAGCCAAACCAACTACAGGTTCTTCTGGTGATCGCCAGTCTATTTGATCTGCTAGGACTACTGGGTGCTGGAACCACTACAGCCAAAATCACCATGCAGCTTCTATGGACGATCAGGAACGGAAACGACAAACCATTGGACTGGGATCAGCCTTCGACGGTGGGTGATATGTGGAGGAATTACTATGTTGAGCTTCCTTTATTCAACGATATCCGTATCGATCGGTGCATTATTGTACCTAAAGCGAAGTTGTTCGAGATTCACAGCTTTTCCGACGCTTCAAGTAAGGCATATGGAGGATGTGTCTATGGAGCGGTTCCATATCATTTCAGCAACGAGTAATTTTCATATTTTTTGATTTGCATGAAACCTTGCATACAAGTTTTTGGGGAAGAAAAACGCCGTTTTGCATACTTGGTTCGCCATTTTGAATCTAGCCTTACTTATGAGAAGGGCCTATGAAAAATGCACATGATATCTTCAAAAAATTGTATCTCGGAAACGGTTTGTCCGATTGGTTTGGTGTCTTCGGCGAAGTTTTAGACAATTGTTGGTGCTATATGGAGAAAATATGCACAGTAAAAAAATGTTTGGTTTTTGTGTTTTGAACTAAAATATAGATTTTCCCTTAAAAGTGACCTGTCAATAATTTTTTAATTATTCTTATGTTATAGCTGACTTAAAATGCTATCTAGTGCACAGTGAGTCGTTCTGGAGAAAAATAGGTTACAATGAAAAAAAAAATTTAAAAAATATTACAATTTTCAAAATAGCTATTAAGAAAAGTCAAAAAAGTTTGTCACCCTAATTTTATGAAAGTACATCAAATTTGCAAGCAAAAAGTACTACGGTAACATTTTTTTTAGATGCACCGTTTAGAAGATATTACTGATTTGATATTGATTTTTTTGATAACTTAATAAGTTTTGGCCCTTTTCGGATGTACTCCGTGATTTTTAAGTTTCAAAAGTATTTTTTTCGGAAAGATTGAAAAATTTTGAGTTAAAATGACACTGACAGCTTAAAGATTCGAGTGAAATTCTCTGCCTTAAAAGTATTTTGAAAAACAAGTTACAAAATCCCACTATCAGGAACAATGATTTCTTCCAGTTATTTTTGGTGTATTGTGTTGAAAATGTGCATTCATCTCTTGCATATCGCCTAACAGTTTAATCCATTTGAACTGGATGTGTTTATACTGTGCATATTTTCTCTCTATTGCCGAACATTGCCCCAGACATCAAACCGATGAGACAACTCGATTTCGAGATACACCTTTTTGAGAACTGCAAATGCAAGCTCCTCAATTAGCAAGATTCAAAAGAGCGAATTAAGCTTATTTTTCAGGGATGGTGATTGTGCGCAATAAAAAATAACATTATATGTTGGATATCATCAGTTTATTTTTATTCATGTATTTTTATAAAATTGTTGTTTACACAACTTTCTTAACAATATCGAATATTTTGGCATCATTGTCAGGACAGTTTGAATAAAGCTTTGCCTTTATTGTATTTTCTGATAGAGGAAGAAATGAGTGGAATTTTTGAGTTCCTTGAATTGTTTTTGCATTATTATATTGATTATTTAGCTGCAAAGACATATTTTCGTATTCTTCTGTAGTAGAATAACAAAATGACAACTTTGTAAGTTCTTCTCTTTCGTTTGTTTGCCCAATTAAACAACTCTCTTGCAGTCTTTATCGGGTCTTCGTGTTCTTTGGCTAAACTTGCTCTGGTAGCCATGCGTTTTATCGTACCTCCAACAGCATCGCATGGACCTTTTCCGTGCGATGTTGCGAAGAAATGCCATGCAGCGTCAATACCATACTTTGACTTATATTTACAAAGGCTAGAAAAGTTTTTCGGTTTTTATACTGTGAAGCAGCACCATCTCGACATAAAATAATTTTTTTATGTTTCTATTTTGATCAATTTGTAAAAGTTTATCATTTTATCAATAAACAAATTAACAGCGACTGAATCATGTCTTAGTTCTTCAGAAATTATAATGAAGCTAAAATGTTTAATTTGCATATTTTCAGTATAATATATTACGAAAGGATGGATTGTGGCCTGTTGCACGTTCCAATGGTGTGATTGAACTTCATCCTGCAAAATGAAGCTGTAATTTTCAGAAAAGTCACAAATAGCTAAAATTCACCATCTTGCAAGTTTTGCTTTGTAGTTTTCAAAAATTGGATTGTTCGGTTTTTACAAATCATGCGGAATCAAACTTTCTAATTTTGAGCTGAAAAATGAAACAAACTCATCGGTTTGCTTTACAATAGTTTCTAAATCTGTCAGTGGTAACCCATTGTTCGAATGAAAGTTTTCTTCCAGTTGTTTCAATAAACTGTCTTCTAAAACTGAGGTATCTCGGCAGTTTTACATCTTCGTAGATGGCAATGAGTTGTCTTATTTTCGCAAAGTAATCTATTCGTTAATGTTTTTAGATCATTCAAGACATTGTATTTTTTAAGCTATGTAGAATTAAATTGACATTTCATGCGTAGTGCAAACGCAAACATTATGTGTTCCTGTGATAGTCAATAGTTTACATTGCCTTGGCCGGAGGCTTGCAAATGATGAAAACCCTATTTTTACATTGACGTACATTTCATTAAAGCGATTAAAGCTTCTCTCAATGTCATCATTAACAATCTATTCTGAACAGCTAATCTCTTATTTCCTGTCTTTACGCTAACAAAATCTCTTTGGCCTGGCATTGCACGGCTTATATCATCATCCTCAAAAAAATTCACAACCAGTGCTTTTGTTTCATTACTCAAAGCTTTTCCAGAGCTTGAACCTTGAGATGAATCAAATACATTATGAATCCTAGAGGGTTTGAGCTGTTTAGTGGAATACCTGTAACTAGAAATTAGAAGAAGAATTAGTATCTTCCATTTAATTCCAACTACCTTTGCTTATCTTCGACAGATACGCGTATTTCGTCTACAATGTGCAGACTTCTTCAGTGTCTCGTACTAATAACTCGTCAGTCGAGTTATTAGTACGAGACACTGAAGAAGTCTGCACATTGTAGACGAAATACGCGTATCTGTCGAAGATAAGCAAAGGTAGTTGGAATTAAATGGAAGATACTAATTCTTCTTCTAATTTCTAGTTACAGGTATTCCACTAAACAGCTCAAACCCTCTAGGATTCATAATGTATTTGATTCATCTCAAGGTTCAAGCTCTGGAAAAGCTTTGAGTAATGAAACAAAAGCACTGGTTGTGAATTTTTTTGAGGATGATGATATAAGCCGTGCAATGCCAGGCCAAAGAGATTTTGTTAGCGTAAAGACAGGAAATAAGAGATTAGCTGTTCAGAATAGATTGTTAATGATGACATTGAGAGAAGCTTTTAATCGCTTTAATGAAATGTACGTCAATGTAAAAATAGGGTTTTCATCATTTGCAAGCCTCCGGCCAAGGCAATGTAAACTATTGACTATCACAGGAACACATAATGTTTGCGTTTGCACTACGCATGAAAATGTCAATTTAATTCTACATAGCTTAAAAAAATACAATGTCTTGAATGATCTAAAAACATTAACGAATAGATTACTTTGCGAAAATAAGACAACTCATTGCCATCTACGAAGATGTAAAAACTGCCCAGATACCTCAGTTTTAGAAGACAGTTTATTGAAACAACTGGAAGAAAACTTTCATTCGAACAATGGGTTACCACTGACAGATTTAGAAACTATTGTAAAGCAAACCGATGAGTTTGTTTCATTTTTCAGCTCAAAATTAGAAAGTTTGATTCCGCATGATTTTGTAAAAACCGAACAATCCAATTTTTTGAAAACTACAAAACAAAACTTGCAAGATGGTGAATTTTTAGCTATTTGTGACTTTTCTGAAAATTACAGCTTCATTTTGCAGGATGAAGTTCAATCACACCATTGGAACGTGCAACAGGCCACAATCCATCCTTTCGTAATATATTATACTGAAAATATGCAAATTAAACATTTTAGCTTCATTATAATTTCTGAAGAACTAAGACATGATTCAGTCGCTGTTAATTTGTTTATTGATAAAATGATAAACTTTTTACAAATTGATCAAAATAGAAACATAAAAAAAAATTATTTTATGTCAGATGGTGCTGCTTCACAGTATAAAAACCGAAAAAACTTTTCTAGCCTTTGTAAATATAAGTCAAAGTATGGTATTGACGCTGCATGGCATTTCTTCGCAACATCGCACGGAAAAGGTCCATGCGATGCTGTTGGAGGTACGATAAAACGCATGGCTACCAGAGCAAGTTTAGCCAAAGAACACGAAGACCCGATAAAGACTGCAAGAGAGTTGTTTAATTGGGCAAACAAACGAAAAGAAGAAGAACTTACAAAGTTGTCATTTTGTTATTCTACTACAGAAGAATACGAAAATATGTCTTTGCAGCTAAATAATCAATATAATAATGCAAAAACAATTCAAGGAACTCAAAAATTCCACTCATTTCTTCCTCTATCAGAAAATACAATAAAGGCAAAGCTTTATTCAAACTGTCCTGACAATGATGCCAAAATATTCGATATTGTTAAGAAAGTTGTGTAAACAACAATTTTATAAAAATACATGAATAAAAATAAACTGATGATATCCAACATATAATGTTATTTTTTATTGCGCACAATCACCATCCCTGAAAAATAAGCTTAATTCGCTCTTTTGAATCTTTCTAATTGAGGAGCTTGCATTTGCAGTTCTCAAAAAGGTGTATCTCGAAATCGAGTTGTCTCATCGGTTTGATGTCTGGGGCAATGTTCGGCAATAGAGAGAAAATATGCACAGTATAAACACATCCAGTTCAAATGGATTAAACTTTGGCCTGGCATTGCACGGCTTATATCATCATCCTCAAAAAAATTCACAACCAGTGCTTTTGTTTCATTACTCAAAGCTTTTCCAGAGCTTGAACCTTGAGATGAATCAAATACATTATGAATCCTAGAGGGTTTGAGCTGTTTAGTGGAATACCTGTAACTAGAAATTAGAAGAAGAATTAGTATCTTCCATTTACTCCAACTACCTTCGCTTATCTTCGACAGATACGCGTATTTCGTCTACAATGCAGACTTCTTCAGTGTCTCGTACTAATAACTCGTCAGTCGAGTTATTAGTACGAGACACTGAAGAAGTCTGCACATTGTAGACGAAATACGCGTATCTGTCGAAGATAAGCAAAGGTAGTTGGAATTAAATGGAAGATACTAATTCTTCTTCTAATTTCTAGTTACAAATACATTATCTCTTTCCTTTCTTGCATCTGATGCCATATTTCTACTCGTTTCAAATTCGTCTACAATTTTTTGTACTGACCATGATTTTGGTAACAATGATAAAATTAATAGTTTTTCTTGCCTTGTGGCTGAATTTAAAAATTTCATTTTCATATTTTCTATGACTTCATCAAACTTGTTTGCTTTTTCTGTTTTAGCGTCTAATTTAAAAAGATTTCTTCGTACACCGTCGACGATTTCAGTGCACTTTTTTTCAGGATAGTGAACATTTTTAACCTTACCTAAATCTATAGGCGAAACACGAATAGCTGCTATTCCTCGGTTGAATATTTCGACGTCTACAGGCATCGTGAAGTCTTCATTTGATTGAATTGTGCTTAGCGTTGACGCTGATGGTATCGTGACCAAACTTTCATAGCTTTGCGAATCAGGTACATCAGGTATGTTCTGAACAGTTGGCATCCTTGAGCCGCCGGCTACGCTTTGTTCTTCGTTTTGGGTGAGGTGAGCTCTTGAATCAATATGTAGACGGCAAGACGAACAAATACGAAAATCCTAGGTGTTGAGTGTGGATACCTTGGAAAATCCAATTGATTTTAGTTTTTGGATGATACCATCCGTGAGATATCGCAGCTCTTTCGAACACTGAATGTCTTTGAGTGGGCGAATACATTTTATTTTACTCATTTTGTAATCTGTAACATAGACAATATTTTCCAATTGTTAGTTTTGTACGAAAATATCACAAAACATATAATTAAAATGTGTATTTAAAACTTACCTTTGCACCAAAACGTGTTACACTTTCCTTTACAATTATTATGTTATCAAACAACACTAGATCTCGTTCAAAAACACAGGATTATGAGCTGAAATTACTATAATCACTATGCTACTAGCAACCTTTCTGCATTTACTGTTTGGTAGATACTGGATGAATTCAGAACCGAGTCAGACATTATTATACAGCTCACGGGTAGAAATCATAGAATACTGGGTAAAGACTGTTGGAAGATAGGTGGAGTTGAACGCTCAGGTATCGTCGAACCTTCAGGTACGAGTTTGGAGAGTTGGAGCGAGGTAGATTTGCTGGCATAGGTATATTGTTATTGAAGAAGATTGTAAATTGTATATACCTGGAATGAATAAAGAGTGCGGCGGTTGTTGATTGAGGTATCAGTCGGCAGTCGTCTAGTTTGATGGAAGGTGACTAAGACTGCGTTCTTTTTGTTTATTATTGAGAAACGGTCATCGACGGAGCTAGCCTCGTTATGGCCAGCGTGGCCATGGTGGACTAGTTCCAACAAAGACCATGTTTACAAACACCAACTGTACGTAGTACAGCTAACTGGTATCTAATTACCTGTATCTAATACTTGTTAGCACGTTTTCAGCACAACGCACCAAAAATCACTTGAAGAAATCATTGTTCCTGATAGTGGGATTTTGTAACTTGTTTTTCAAAATACTTTTAAGGCAGAGAATTTCACTCGAATCTTTAAGCTGTCAGTGTCATTTTAACTCAAAATTTTCCAATCTTTCCGAAAAAAATACTTTTGAAACTTTAAAAACACGGAGTACATCCGAAAAGGGCCAAAACTTATTAAGTTATCAAAAAATTAAGTTATCAAAAAATCAATATTAAATCAGTAATATCTTCTAAACGGTGCATCTAAGAAAAATGTTACCGTAGTTCTTTTTGCTTGCAAATTTGATGTACTTTCATAAAATTAGGGTGACAAACTTTTTTGACTTTTCTTAATAGCATTTTTGAAAATTGTAATTTTTTTAAATTTTTTTTTTTCATTGTATCCTATTTTTTTTCCAGAACAACTCACTAAGCACTAGATAGCATTTTAAGTCAGCTATAACATGAGAATAATTAAAAAAATATTGACAGGTCACTCTTAAGGGAAAATCTATATATTAGTTCAAAACACAAAAACCAAACCTTTTTTTTACTGTGCATATTTTCTCCATATAGCACCAACAATTGTCTAAAACTTCGCCCAAGACACCAAACCAATCGGACAAACCGTTTCCGAGATACAATTTTTTGAAGATATCATGTGCATTTTTCATAGGCCCTTCTCATAAGTAAGGCTAGATTCAAAATGGCGAACCAAGTATGCAAAACGGCGTTTTTCTTCCCCAAAAACTTGTATGCAAGGTTTCATGCAAATCAAAAAATACAAAAAATAAAAACTGGAAAAATTTCCCACTTGTTCGTGGAATCGCTCAGTAACGACAGGCTGCGGAGGAAATTCCATAATACGTACATACAAACATATATTTTGACTGATGCCTTGTCTCCTTTTCAACATTCACCATTTAAATGCCATACCATTCGGATCATTTGTATACAATCTGAGTTGTAGTATGCCTTTGCATAATTCAACTTCAAAGAATCAAAATTTTGCAATTTATGCAATTTTAGCAATTCTGGATTTCAAGGGTAATAATAAACATTGAAATACTCTAGAATTCAAATTACGATAAAATTCGTTATCAGAAAATATCCGACAGGTTTAGTGATTGTTATGAAAACACAATTACACGTCGCGATGAGGCAAATGGCGGATTATGAGGGCGCACAATCGCGTCGGTTTTGTGCATGCCGCCATATTACCTCTTCGTGGCGATTGTTTCGCCGCGACTTCGAAAACGCTGCAGTTTGGTGGATCCTTGAAGCAGCTCCCTGCGACCAGCGACCGGCTCCCAGCGACCAGCTCCCTGCGACCTGCTCCCTGCGCTCCCTTCGCACAGCTTCAATGCTGCCAAATGACTGAGGCGAAATTTTCCTTAGTGTTCGTTTTATGCCGTTCTCAGCTGCGTACGAGACGTACATGGAAAGTCGAATGACATGATTGGTTAAAGTCCCTCTCTAACACAAAGAAGAAGAAGATGATGCAAGACGTTCCTTGCTTCGATTTGAAATCTGTGGTAGGAAATTTGGTAAATTTACTCTGCAAAATGACATTATAAGACATCACCTTATATTTGCGTTATTTTCAATAGTTTACTATTGATTGAGAAAAATGTTTGACAATTGAATTGGAGTGCGGTAAAATTTCCGACCGATTGAAGAAGAAATCATGTAAATCTATCGTGGATTATTTGAGTTATTCGCGTACAAAACGTACGGTTTTTCGTGACGGTCGCAAGATTTTAGTTTTCATTTGACACCCTACTCTTGCCGTAAGACATAGTCTACGTCAAAACAACCCAAACATACCTTTTACCACATGAAGTAAGTTTTACCCAACCATGAACTTCAGTGCAAGTACTTAAAATTAGGTAGATTGGATTTTACTTACTATTGGCTTCCCACACTATAGTACCTAGTTGGGTGTAATGAACCTAATTTCGGGTACTTTGTGTTAGAAATAATCAAGGATTAATTGCGCTAACTACGTATGTAAACAAAACGCAAGTTTTATTGGCTTTATCGTCTAACACCCCGTTCGCACTACAACCTATATTACGTGATACAGAGTATCTTGATATGAAATGACATGATTATTATTTCCAGTGAAAACTATATGTATAGATTCTGATTTCAAGATACCCTTTATCAAGTAATATAGCTTGTAGTGCGAACGGGGTGTAAGTCATTATAACAGTCCGTACTCCAATCGTGATTGTTAACAATATTTATAGTGTCTAGTCTATATGTATGTATATGCACTGACTGTGCGTCACAACAGCGTGAGCTTTTATCTAAACCTTTATAGCTAAAGCTCCCTTACTGTTTATAGCTGTATTGAATGTGGGAGTTCAAGCTGAACAATGCATTAGGTCCTAAGTAACATTGAGAGATTCTCTTCGTCGACTTTCTCTTTGGTTAATAGCTTGTCTATAACACGATTTGCTGATGTTTTCGACGTATTGGATTCTTAATCACACTTTATGCTACCGTACTATATGTTGAAAATACTAGAATATGCCCTCGCACTTTTATGATGTTAATTCTAGTGTACTTGCATAATAGACCCGATGTTCAGTTTGTTTTGACAAATTCATTAGCTCGATATTTAAAGTTGAAATTTTTCAATTAGATTCACAAATATCCTGCTATGATTTGGCAGTTAAACTAATCCGACTTATTCAAAAAGTAAGCAAGAATTTATGTAGTACGATTTTTTTTAACATTTATAAGGTCCCGTCATGCCCCCACTTGAAACATTATAATGGCCAGAACTCCGAAATGACACGGCCAACCCGGACATAATTCAATAGCGTTCAATGGTACCATAATTAGCGTCGAGTGCAACTTATTGCTATCGATATGGCTGAATAAAACAAAGTGAAGAAAAGATTCTAGTACCCCTAGTCACTCTTACCCAGATTTTAGTTAATTTCAAGTGTAGACAGATAAGATGGAAGACAAATATATTTTCTTTGTGAATGTTTGCTTTAAACATTCAAAGGAAACGATTGAGTAAATATTTTTTTTTACAGGAAATAAATACGTAATAAGTACTACATTCGCAGTAAAAAAAACTATAGACATGGTTAATAAGATTTGGGGTAATAGTGTTAATTTATTCTTAATGTTGCTAACTAGAAATCATTTCTCTTAACAGATATCCATCGTGGCACGAAAAATCAGTGGGGTTGTGTACAAGACACGACCGGTCGACGTAGACTACGTTAAACCAAAAGATGCATTATAATGTCAGGGAAATTCTGTGTGGCTATTATTAGCGTTAAAAAGGTTTCAATTATTCGCGCCGGTCGCTTACCCTTACCGATAGAAGCAGTTTGTCATAATATGACGTGTGTGGCTCTTATGGGACCTTAGACCAGCGTTTTGAAGCCAGTATGTAAGAAAATTCTATTGTACGCTCTTGAGATATTATTTGGTGGCCCTGAAAAGGGCCTTTTGGTTTAAATGATGACACGGTCACGGTTGCACGTTTTACGATGGACTATATTTAAGGACTAGAAGATAGTTGAGGATCTTTTAGGGAAAATAAAATTATTAAATCAATGATAGTCTTAGTCATTCTTATAATCATAACCGCTTGACATTACTTAATGTTTATTCGTATGTCATACTGTGCCTGAATGGCCTGCATCTCGGAATTTTCACCATCGCCGGAACCATCAACAATGTTTTGCATCGTTTGGGGGATTTCAGTAACGACAGGCTGCGGAGGAAATTCTATAATACGTACATACAAACATATATTTTGACTGATGCCTTGTCTCCTTTTCAACATTCACCATTTAAATGCCATACCATTCGGATCATTTGTATACGATCTGAGTTGTAGTATGCCTTTACATAATTCAACTTCAAAGAATCAAAAATTAGCAATTTATGCAATTTTAGCAATTCTGGATTTCAAGGGTAATAATAAACATTGAAATACTCTAGAATTCAAATTACGATAAAATTCGTTATCAGAAAATATCCGACAGGTTTAGTGATTGTTATGAAAACACAATAATCAATTGCAACATTTTCAGATGTGTAAGCGTCTCATAAAATGATCAAAGTTCAGGAAGTTTTATCAAACAGAAAATAACAAAAATTATCTTGCAGTTGTTATAAGGTTATATACAAGTATATAGAGTACATGTCCTTTGACTCAGTCGATTATGTAGCGCACGATTACAGTTTTAACTATAACTCACACAATAATTTAGCTAGAAACGATATTCAACTAGTTATACCTTTGCTAAGACATGCTTAACAAGGCGTTTGCTGTACTGGACCATGAAAAGTCACCAACAAACATTATTGAGTCGAAAACTTTTGATGGATATGGATATCATTAAGGATACTTATTCGGACGAATTTTAGTAAAGTTTGTTTATTTCATCGCTCCGGGCATTCGGCTATATTCGGTATACTATACGGAATAAAAAACTTCTTGATAACATCTAAATGACTTTCTCGTGTGATCAATCGGCCATTCGATTTCAAAACATTAAAATTCCCACTATATTCATTTAGTTATATAGGTGTTGGTATGAATAAGCCCTTCTAAAAATACACAACCGCTCACTCTTACTTTTCCATTGAAAACTTTTATATTCTACATTTTACTATGTGATGAGTACATTAGGCCAAAGTTGGGAATATAAGGTTAAATGCGTACCTAAAATATGGTTTATGGTGTGAAATTATTTTGTGAAATTATTATTCATGTTTCTATGTGAATGTCAGGTAAATTAGTGAATCCATTATGGCTAAAACTTTCAGGACATCGAAATATATATAAATATATTAGATCTCGCAGAAGAAAGTGAGTGAGTTTAATAAAACATCATTATTCTTCGCAATGAGTATGGGAAAAAAGGTTGGTTAATATATGATAAATTCTTATGAATATAAAATAAACACCTGATAAAATAATCACACATTAAAACATATTCAGCGCATTAGTTGTATCGATATCATGTGAAGGTTCATATGCAGTAAAAGCATGCTGCGCATGTCATCACCAGAATACAATCAATAATATGTTGAAATGTAATAAGACAGGGAGCCCAATGATGCCATGCAATTTGTAAAGTCGAACCTTCTAAAGCGTCCCAACTAGTTGTTGGCAACGCATTACCTCTTGCTGCTTTCAATTTCGCCCGATAACTACGAGCTCGCTCGGCATCGGTGCATGGTCGTTTCGGAGGATTTCCCGTATGTTCGCTCTTTAAGCGCTTCCTGAATCTGCGCAAGCGTTCTGGATCAAATCGGTTAGGCATTCTCACTTTCACTATGTTTCTCAAAACGTTTTTCTTCCTAGAGGTAGGACTCTATCCAACGCGAATCGTTAACACAACAGAACAACTGTTTATAACACACTACTAATTGGAATTTACAGAGAATTTTGGTTCGGAATATCATGTTCAACATCGAAAATTGTGTCCGTGATAGGGAATTTATGTGGTTTAAGGTATGCGACGAAGGGAAAACAAGTTTTGCTAATACCACTGGCTGCCAATCGACAATTTGAAACGTAAATCCCAATCACACAAACTCTCAAGCTGAGAATATTAAATTGACAGTAGCAAAGATGGATTTGTATCTGGTGGCATTTATTGATTTATTGATTCATCGCGGGTTGCACCAACCAGCCGAAATTTTCCCGACAGCTCGCCCTCCATGCAGGCGTTTTTGCAGTTGCGGCGAACGAATTGGCACCATATTAGGCGCACAAACCCAACGAAATAAAAGTTTAATTCTTTTATAAACAACTCTTTTGATTCAATTGGTTGTCCTCAAAAGGACAGATTATCAATAAATGGATAGCGCCAACCAGCTGGGTGAAATTTTTACCGACGGCACCGAACTTAATTTAAGATTAGTTCATTCTTGAAAAAACAACTCTTGTATTTGAATTTATTGTCCTCAAAAGGACAGATTATTTCCACCTACTGCTTACTGCTGCTCGCCCCCAAGGACGCTTCCCCCCAAACAGCAGCGTTTTCGAAGTCGCAGCGAAACAATCGCCACAATGAGGTAAGATGGCGGCTTGCACAAAACCGACGCGATTGTGCGCCCTCATAATCCGCCATTTTGCCTCATCGCGATGATCGCTGTTTGGGAGAGCCTTGCTACTTACCCCCACCAGCTGCTACGTGACCACCAGCTGCCTCTGCACCAGCTCCGCTGCCGTACAAATGAAGGCTCCACCAAACTGCAGCAATTTTTAGCCACCGCGGCAGCGAAATCGCGGTGGAAAAATCGCCGCTGAGATTACATGGCGGCTTATGGGAGCGCACAAACCAACGCGATTAAAAAATGCATCAAAAAACATGATCTAGCCGTACGTATAATGGAACCATTTCCTCATCTTGAGAAAACAAGGGTAAGCGCTGAAGCACCAAAAGAGGTAAATTTGCAATCCGTTAATTTATTTCGAAGCCGCAGACTTTTTTTGACGTAGACTACGTCTTACGGCAAGGGTAGGGTGTCAAATGAAAATCTAAAATATTGCGACCGTCACGAAAAACCGTACGTTTTGTACGCGAATAACTCAAATAATTCACGATAGATTTACATGATTTCTTCTTCAATCGGTCGGAAATTTTACCGCACTCCAATTCAATTGTCAAACATTTTTCTCAAACAATAGTAAACTATTGAAAATAACGCAAATATAAGGTGATGTCTTATAATGTCATTTTGCAGAGTAAATTTACCAAATTTCCTATCACAGATTTCAAATCAAAGCAACGAACGTCTTGCATAATCTTCTTCTTCTTTGTGTTAGAGAGAGACTTTAACCAATTATATCATTTGTCTCCCCATGTACGTCTCGCATGCAGCTGAGAACGGCATAGAAGGCACACTTAGCAAAAATTTTCCGCAGTCGTTTGGCAGCATTGAAGCTGTGCGGAGCTGGTCGCTGGTAGCTGGTCGCAGGCAGCTGGTCGCAGCTTTATTCGTCTCGCAGCGGAGTTGGTCCCAGAGGTTAGTACTGAGGCTCGCGATGATACTGAGGCTACCGCGATGATGATGGCTGATTATGGGGGCGCATAATCGCGTCGGTTTGAGCAAGCCGCCATCTTATCTCATCGTGGCAATTGTTTCGCCGCGACTTCGAAAACGCTGCTGTTTGGTGGAAAGCGTCCTTGGGGACGATCAGCAGTAGGTGGAAATAATCTGTCCTTTTGAGGACAATTAATTAAAATAAAAGAGTTGTTTATTAAAGAACTAATCTTCAATTTAGTTCGGCACTCGATGGAGGGCAAGCTGTCGGTAAAAATGTTACCCAGCAGGTTGGCGCAATCCATTAATTGATAATCTGTCTATTTGAGGACAACCAATTTAATTGAAAGAGTTGTTTATACAAGAATTAAACTTTTATTTCGTTTGGTTTGTGTGCCTAATACCATGGTGCCGATTCGTTCGCTGCAACTGCAAAAACGCCTCCATGGAGGACGAGCCGTCGGGAAAATTTTACCCAACTGGTTGGCGCAACCCACTTATAAATTATCTGTCCTTTTGAGGACAACCAATCCAGTTCAGAGAGTTGTTTATATAAGAATTAAATTAATATTTCGTTCGGTTTGTGCGCCATTTAATCTAGTGCCGATTTGTTCGCCACGACTGCAAAAACGCTACTGTTTGCAGGAGAGTCTCCATGGAAGGCGAGCAGGACAATTCTCCGTCAGTGAAATTTTTTTCCTAGTTGGTTGCCGCAACCCGCGATGAATCAATAAATCAATTACCCTTGTTTTCTCATGATGAGGAAATGGTTCAATTATACGTACGGCTGCTAGATCATGTTTTTTGATGCATTTTTTAATCGCGTTGGCTTGTGCGCTCCCATAAGCCGCCATGTAATCTCAGCGGCGATTTTTCCACCGCGATTTCGCTGCCACGGTGGCTAAAAATTGCTTCAGTTTGGTGGAGCCTTCATTTGTACGGCAGCGGAGCTGGTGCAGAGGCAGCTAGTGGTCACGTAGCAGCTGGTGGGGGTAAGTAGCAAGGCTCTCCCAAACAGCGATCATCGCGATGAGGTAAAATGGCGGATTATGAGGGCGCACAATCGCGTCGGTTTTGTGCAAGCCGCCATCTTACCTCATCGTGGCGATTGTTTCGCCGCGACTTCGAAAACGCTGCTGTTTGGGGGGAAGCGTCCTTGGGGGCGAGCAGCAGTAAGCAGTAGGTGGAAATAATTTGTCCTTTTGAGGACAATAAATTCAAATAAAAGAGTTGTTTTTTCAAGAATGAACTAATCTTAAATTAAGTTCTGTGCCGTCGGTAAAAATTTCACCCAGCTGGTTGGCGCTATCCATTAATTGATAATCTGTCCTTTTGAGGACAACCAATTGAATCAAAAGAGTTGTTTATAAAAGAATTAAACTTTTATTTCGTTGGGTTTGTGCGCCTAATATGGTGCCAATTCGTTCGCCGCAACTGCAAAAACGCCTGCATGGAGGGCGAGCTGTCGGGAAAATTTCGGCTGGTTGGCGCAACCCGCGATGAATCAATAAATCAATAAATGCCACCTGATACAAATCCATCTTTGCTACTGTCAATTTAATATTCTCAGCTTGAGAGTTTGTTTGATTGGGATTTACGTTTCAAGTTGTCGATTGGCAGCCAGTGGTATTAGCAAAACTTGTTTTCCCTTCGTCGCATACCTTAAACCACACAAATACCCTATCACGGACACCAATTTCGATGCCGAACATAATATTCCGAACCAACATTCTTTGTAAATTCCAATTAGTAGTGTGTTATAAACAGTCGTTCTGTCGTGTTAACGATTCGCGTTGGATAGAGTCCTTCCTCTAGGAAGAAAAACGTTTTGAGAAACAGTGAAAGTGAGAATGCTTGAGTGTACAAGAGAATGTTCCCACATACTGACTTCATAAAACCAAACGGCCCTTTTCAGGGCCACCAAATAATATCTCAAGAGCGTACAATAGAATTTTCTTACATACTGGCTTCGATCGCTGGTCAAATGTCCCATAAGAGCCGCACCCGTCATACTGTGACTTAAACTGCTTCTATCGATAAGGGTGAGCGACCGGCACGAATAATTGAAACCCTTTTAACGCTAATAACCCGAGAAGAGTTTGAGATCAAATTGAAAACTCAACATGATGTTGTGAAATTGCCGATTATGATTACTCAGGTTGCAATCGTTTTGATCGTTTTAACGGTATAAAAGATCAAAATTTGTAGCAAAAATTTATTCCTGTGACACCAAATTTAAAACTGATCCTGCTATCACTGAGAGCATATTGAAAACTCAATTTGCTGTAAATTTTTCCTGTTGATAGCAAAATGAGTATTCTAGTTGATAATCTGTACAGATAATGAAAGCAAAGCGACCTTTCTCAAAGAAAAGTAAACGCAAGATTACAGCAAGATACAAACTAAATGTGATATCGAATTTGACAATAGTGAAGTAATATCAAATTTAGATATTAATTTGATGTTGATATCAAAATAAAGTTTCGAAATGCTATCATTATGATGTTAGACTTTACTCGGGAATAGCCACACAGAATTTCCCTGACATTATAATGCATCACTTGGTTTAACGTAGTCTACGTCAACCGGTCGTGTCTTGTACACAACCCCACTGATTTTTTTATTTCTTTTTTAAAGTCCTATTTTTTCTGGCAACATGGAGGCAAAGATCGAGGATGTCATTCTGGAATAATAGAGACCCGGGTGGGTAACATGAGAAAAGATATTCCTGCAGATGAACGGTTGTTTAAGAGACCAAAAGAGGTGAAAATAGTACTTTCAGTTGGGATTTATGACACGGCAGCGGTATTAGCAGCTCTAACCGGGAACGCACAGAATTGAAAACAAATTTCAAGTGGAATGGAGCAGTGCTTTCCACTCCATCAATATATTTTACAAGAGGGCAATATAGCCCGTGAAATAATAACAACTTTTCCACATTTTCTCGGTTACGATGGAGCGATGGTAAGATCTTTTACCCCAATACACACATTGCTAAAACAAAGCAATAACAGTCAATAATATAGGGCCACCTAGAATAATGAGTGCAGCGAAGCGTTTTGATCGAAGACATGGCTTACCTCTCAAAACGCGCCGTAGGTCCTTAGGAATCTGTTAAATGATGTAGTCGCATCGTGCCATGTGACGCGTTTACTCTTGTCGGCACCTTGGAGAACCTATACTACAAGGTTTGTTTTAGACCATTTGAATGTGAATTAAAGCATTATGAATTGACACTAGTAGCTTTGCCACCAAGTTCATCTTAATTTATGAGCTAGTACTAACTCGTCTTATGACTAGTGAAAACATTCCACTAAACTAACTGAAACTTAATTTCGTTCAATAAAACATTTTATGCTAATCAACAGGTTCAGCAGGCATACGAACGTCTGCATACAAACTACAACAGGCAAGCTAATATGGATTCATTTCTATCGATATGATTGCTTATGGATCAAGGCGGTTGGAATAATGTCACCGATAGTAATATACATTGATTACATAAACTCAGAGCCGGAAAAGGGTCAAGTCTGATAATACTTTTCTCACACTATCACTTCGAAACTTTACACCGTTTAGCTTTTATCCGGCGAATACAAATATTCATACGAGGCTAGAAATCTCGTTATGAAAATCTGATTGCGTTTATCAATTGACATCTCTCGTCCGGTTCTGTAATAAAATGTTGAATGTTGCATGCTAACAGTAGATAGTTTGACAATTATGGATGTACCTTTAAAATTGGAGAATTTTTACTATGTGAATACTATTTAAATTTGTTTTTCAGTTGTAATTTTATGAAAATATTCCTAGCATGTATAGTTAATAATATGTGTCAACATGATATTAATAGAATTATTTTTATAGATTATTTTTAAAGATTCGTGTTCGACAATGGAAGAGACAATTGCTGCACCGTTAATAAGATGGATAAAAGTATGACTTTCAATCGACTTTATTTATATTATCGTTAATATGTATTTTCTTCCAAATTCCACCGTTGTTGAGAAAATTCCACGAAATTGTTTCTTTTTATTTATATAAAATAACATCAGCTTGCAAAAGCGAAAACGTTGCTGAGCTTAGCAACGTATTCAGAGAATACGAAGAAGTTAATCAATGAATAATGCTATTTAATAGCGGTAAGCACCACTTGTAAATTTTTTTGGCGTCGAGTTTTTTACTATTATAATATGAAATCCACTTGTGATGTCTGGCAACTATTGGGATTGATACCTTAATTAACTGTGTAGAGAACTAGGGAGAGAAGCAGTACTGAGAGCGAGCATTGGAAACGGGGGTAGTAGAGTTTCAGTGAGGAACGAATAAAGGTGCGTCTTTACGGAACGGTGTAGTTTCTGTGTATACCGAAGAAGTGCGGTTTATTAATTACGTTATCCGAATATTCCGTTATTACATTTGGCGACGACGGTATATTATGTAAGTAATCGTTGAATATTGTGAAAATTGTTCGTGTTTCAAACACAAAATATTAGCTTGATTTCGGCGCATCATTCATACTGGAAAAATGGCGGTGCAGGTTGAAAAAAAAAGATTTTTTTTCCTTCCTGGAACGCAGTGTGGTTGTGAAAAAGTGAAGTAGAGAAGGAAGTAAGGGAGGAAGATAATGTGCGAGTAGACACTTGCACATATAGAAGAGCTCTCCCGCTATTGGCCGGGTAAATTTTTTTTGTTGCCATTTACTACCGGAGCGAAGATAAGTGGTTGGAAAAATAACACAGTGCGGTGTATTAGCGAAGCTTGTCGTGCAATGATGTTAAAGGAAAAATAAATACAAATGAAGTAAATGATTGCAATTCAAAGTTTACGTATGTATAGAGGAATAGACTGAACTGTATACTTGTGTGCGAAACCTGACAAGAAAGCTAAATTACCAAAACTGAGAGTTGAAAGATCATACTTTTTTTTAATTATTATTTCGCCGTACTGTTGTCGATGACTAGGCGATGGAACAACTGTAGCGGTACATACCCAAGCAACACAGTTCAGTCATAATTAGTTGCAACAACTTGATTGTGACTTAATTGAGTCGTATTGCAGTATGTTTTACTGATTTGAAACAAGTGTGCTACTAGGGTAGCGTTCCTCAAAACGAATGTATGTGTTGTATCCATATGTTGATAGTTTGTGTTTTAAAAAGGTAAGTAAATCAATTTTGATCTGCAAAGGTCTAAATGTTTCACAACAATTTTATATTTACGAAACCACGTTAGAAAAATGGTTCAGAAAATAGTGGAAGCGGAATCGCTCAGAAAGGGGTTTGCATTATAAATTGAGATGACGGTATCGTCACAGTGAAGTAGTTGTATGAGTATTGTTAATGAAGAGATTGTTGTCTTAGTATTAAGGGCTGATATCAAGAAGTTGAACAATTGTGACGTTGATTCACAAGGGTGGTAACCACACAGTGGAATGAATAGTTTAATCACAACGTCTGTGTTTGAAGCGGGATCGCTATTTTAAGGAAAATTTAGCGGGTTCGCTATTCATGTGAAAGTTAAGCGGGTTCGCTATTCAGGATAAAGCGGATTCGCTGTTACAGAAACGTAAGCGGGTTCGCTATTACAGAAAACGCGGGCTCCCTATTTAAGGAAATGTAAGAGATTTCGGTGTGCAGGTTTGCTATTCTCAATAAAAAAAAAAAGAGGAAGCGGGTTCGCTATGTTTGGAGAGGTATGCGGGTTCGCAAGAATGGTTTCGCTCTATTCAGAAAAAGTTGAAAACGATGAAATACTGATGTGATTGTCTTTGTTTTACTATAATTAATATGAATGATGTGCCAAATGATGGTTTTTAATATGAAAAAGAGCTGAAATAAATTTAGGCAGAAGACTTTACATATTTCGATGTTTTTGGATATCTTAATTATTTCAAACAGGGCCGGTAACGATTGTCGAGTTAGAGCGTTCCAAACGTCAATTGAGTCTTCCCAGTTACCAATAGCATGGAGCAAATGGAAAAGGGATTTAGAATCATATTTTGATGCGGAGAATATAGTTTCGCAGTACAAGAGAAGAGCCAAGCTTCTTTATCTAGGTGGGCCAGATCTTCGGGAGATTTTTGATAATCTTCCAGACGTTGATAAGGTGCCTCATATTTTGGCTGATCCACCATATTACGATACCGCAATTGCAAAGTTGGATAGCCATTTTGAGCCTTTTCGGCGGCGAACGTACGAAAGACACCAGTTCCGACAGATTTCTCAAAAACCGTCGGAACGATTCTCGGATTTCATTTTACGACTGCGTACACAAGTGAAACGTTGTGAGTACAATCAGCCTGATGAGATGGTCGTAGACCAAATTGTGGAAAAGTGCATTTCGAACAAATTGCGGCAGGAACTCTTAAAACGAGACATGTTTCTCGATGAAGTAGAAGCACTTGGCACTAGTCTTGAAGAAAGCGAACGCCAGTTGAAAGAATTCAATAGAATTCCTGGCGAGGCCATAAACAGATTGTCGTATGGTCGAAGTCAAGAATCATCAATTCCCAGGAGGCAAGAGAATGTCAGGAAGCCGTATCAATGGTCGAACAACCGTCCTTCTCTTTTTAGTGGCAGTAGGAGTTATTCTCGATCAGAGCCAGTCTGTTTTGCTTGTGGAAGAAAAGGACACGTAAAAGGGGCGGAAATGTGTCCCGCCATTAATGCACAGTGCTTAAAATGTCGTGGATACGGCCATTTTGCTCGTCAGTGTCTTAAACGACCAAACATTGACCAACGTGGCCCGGTTCCAGTAAAGCGTGTCAGGGCGGTTCATGAAAAGGATGAACAAGACAAGGACGACGATGGTAACATTTTTTATGCAATGGGAAGGAACACATTTTTGTTCAAGATCGGGAATGTGGATGTACCAATGATCATTGATTCGGGAGCTGCGGCGAATATAATCAGCGTTCCAGTTTGGGAAGAAATGAAGCGATTAGGAGCTAAAGTTACTAACATGACTTCTACAGTGCATAAGGATTTTACGACCTACGCGTCAAACAAACCGATGGAAATGGTGGGAAGTTTTTCAGCAAATGTTCAGGGAGGAGGAAAACAAACCAAAGCAACGTTCTATGTGGCTAAGGAGGGACAGCAATGCCTATTGGGAGATCAAACGGCAAAAGAGTTGAACGTCCTTAAAGTAGGTTTCGACATTGGAAATATCGAACATCAGAAGGAATTCACCAAATTCAAGGGAGCGATTGTGGAAATACCCATCGATGAGGGAGTTCAACCAGTTCAACAACCATACCGACGGGTGCCGTTTGCGTTGGAAGAGAAGGTAGAGAAAAAATTGCGAACGATGCTGGCTCTGGGAATCATTGAACGTGTACGTGGACCATCCCGGTGGGTTTCTCCGATGGAACCGGTGCTTAAAGATTCAGGTGATATCAGGTTGTGTATCGACATGCGCCGAGCGAATCAGGCGATCGAAAGGGAAACGCACCCACTACCAACTATCGAGGAACTATTTGGCTCTGTCAGCGGAGCAACTGTGTTCTCTAAGTTGGATGTGAAAGACGCCTACCACCAAGTGGAAATTTCAGAGAAATCTCGAACCATTTATCGAACTTTTATAACCAAGAACGGACTGTTCAGGTAAATTGATTGTTATGTTTTTGACGTAGACTACGTCTTACGGCAAGGGTAGGGTGTCAAATGAAAATCTAAAATTTTGCGACCGTCACGAAAAACCGTACGTTTTGTACGCGAATAACTCAAATAATTCACGATAGATTTACATGATTTCTTCATCAATCGGTCGGAAATTTTACCGCACTCCAATTAAATTGTCAAACATTTTTCTCAATCAATAGTAAACTATTGAAAATAACGCAAATATAAGGTGATGTCTTATAATGTCATTTTGCAGAGTAAATTTACCAAATTTCCTATCACAGATTTCAAATCGAAGCAAGGAACGTCTTGCATCATCTTCTTCTTCTTTGTGTAAGAGAGGGACTTTAACCAATCATGTCATTCGACTTTCCATGTACGTCTCGCGCGCAGCTGAGAACGGCATAAAAGGCACACTTAGGAAAAATTTTGCCTCAGTCGTTTGGCAGCATTGAAGCTGTGCGGAGGGAGCGCAGGGAGCTGTTCGCTGGTAGCCGGTCGCAGGGAGCTGGTCGCTGGGAGCTGGTCGCAGGGAGCTGCTTCAAGGCTCCACCAAACTGCAGCGTTTTCGAAGTCGCGGCGAAACAATCGCCACGATGAGGTAAGATGGCGGCTTGCACAAAACCGACGCGATTGTGCGCCTTCATAATCCGCCATTTTGCCTCATCGCGACGATCGCTGTTTGGGAGAGCCTTGCTACTTACCACCACCAGCTGCTACGTGACCACCAGCTGCGTCTGCACCAGCTCCGCTGCCGTACAAATGAAGGCTCCACCAAACTGCAGCAATTTTTTGCCACCGCGGCAGCGAATTCGCGGTGGAAAAATCGCCACTGTGAGATTACATGGCGGCTTATGGAAGTGCACAAACCAACGCGATTACAAAACGCATCGCGTCGGTTTGTGCGCTCCCATAAACTGCCATGTAATCTTACCGCGGCGATTTTTCCACCGCGATTTCACTGCCGCGGTGGCTAAGAATTGCTGCAGTTCTTCATTTGAACGGCAGCGGAGCTGGTGCAGAGGCAGCTGGTGGTCACGTAGCAGCTGGTGGTGGTAAGTAGCAAGGCTCTCCCAAACAGCGATCATCGCGATGAGGCAAAATGGCGGATTATGAGGGCGCACAATCGCGTCGATTTTGTACAAGCCGCCATCTTACCTCATTGTGGCGATTGTTTCGCCGCGACTTCGAAAACGTTGCTGTTTGGAGGAAAGCGTCCTTGGGGGCGAGTAGCAGTCAGCAGTAGGTGGAACTAATCTGTCCTTTTGAGGACAATAAATTCAAATAAAAGAGTTGATTATTCAAGAATAAACTAATCTTAAATTAAATTCGGTGCCGTCGGTAAAAATTTCACCCAGCTGGTTGGCGCTATCCATTTATTGATAATCTGTCCTTTTGAGGACAACCAATTGAATCAAAAGAGTTGTTTAAAAAAGAATTAAACTTTTATTTCGTTTGGTTTATGCGCCTAATATGGTGCCAATTCGCAACTGCAAAAACGCCTGCATGGAGGGCGAGCTGTCGGGAAATTTTGGCTGGTTGGCGCAACCCGCGATGAATCAATAAATCAATAAATGCTACCAGATACAAATCCATCTTTGCTACTGTCAATTTAATATTCTCAGCTTGAGAGTTTGTGTGATTGGGATTTTCGTTTCAAATTGTCGATTGGCAGCCAGTGGTATTAGCAAAACTTGTTTTCCCTTCGTCGCATAACTTAAACCACACAAATTCCCTATCACGGACACCATTTTCGATGTCGAACATAATATTCCGAATCAACATTCTCTGTAAATTCCAATTAGTAGTGTTATAAACAGTTGTTCTGTTGTGTTAACGATTCGCGTTGGATAGAGTCCTACCTCTAGGAAGAAAACTTTTTGAGAAACAGTGAAAGTGAGAATGCCAAACCGATTTGATCCAGAACGCTTGCGCAGATTCAGGAAGCGCTTAAAGAGCGAACATACGGGAAATCCTCCGAAACGACCATGCACCGATGCCGAGCGAGCTCGTAGTTATCGGGCGAAATTGAAAGCAGCAAGAGGTAATGCGTTGCCAACAACTAGTTGGGACGCTGGAGAAGGTCCTCGAGGTAGGAAATTGATATTTATTAAATATAAGGGCTCATGCTGAATCATTCTTGACAGTCATTACCTCAACATTTTAAATTGATATAAAGCAGAGTCGGTACTAGATATTGAAAATTTAATCACATCAGTTTGTATGCTTACTTGCTGTGAGGATTTTGATAGAGTTCGATTCGATGTTCATTCACTAACAATCGAGATTTATCAATTTGAAATAGCAAGGTGAGTTTGCGAGAGCGAGATGAAAGATAGGAAAAAATACATGGAGCAGCCATTCACCTCAAATCAATTTAACAAAGAGCATGTCATCATAGCAATTGAATATCTCTCTATGTTATCGCTCCCTGTCTTAATAAATTTTAATATTAATATAGTATTAATTGTATTCTGGTGATGACATACGCTGCGTGCTTATACATCATATGAACCTTCAAATGATATCGATACAACTAAAGCGCTGAACATGTTTTAATGCGTGATTATTTTCTCAGGTGTTTATTTTATATTTTTAAGAATTTATCATATATTAACCAACCTTTTCTCCCATACCCATTGCAAAGAATAATGATATTTTATAAAACTCACTCTCTTCTGCGAGATCTAATATATTTATATATATTTCAAGTTCCTTAACGTTTAAGCCATAATGGATTTCCTAATTTACCTGATATTCACATAGAAACATGAATAATAATTTCACAAGAAAACCATAGACCATATTTTAGGTACGCATTTAACCTTATATTCCCAACTATGGCCAAATGTATTCATCACATAGTAAAATGTAGATTATAAAAGTTTTCAATGGAAAAGTAAGAGTGAGCGGTTGTGTATTTTTCGAAGGGCTTATTCATACCAATACCTATATAACTAAATGAATATAGTGGGAATTTTAATGTTTTGAAATGGAATGGCCGATTGATCACATGAGAAAGTCATTTAGATGTTATAAAATAGCTTTATATTCCGTATAGTATACCGAATATAGCCGAATGCCCGAAGCGATAATATAAATAAGTGCCCGGAGCGATGAAATAAACAAACTTTATGAAATTCGTTCGAACAAGTATCTTTAATGATATCCTTCGAAAGTTTTCGACTCAATAATGTTAGTTGGTGACTTTTCATGGTCCAGTACAGCAACCGCCTTATTTAGCATGTCTTAGCAAAGGTATAACTAGTTGAATATCGTTACTAGCTAAATTATTGTATGAGTTATAGTTAAAACTGTAATCGTGCGCTACATAATCGACTGAGTCAGAGGACATGTACCCTATATACTTGTATATAACCTTACAACAACTGCAAGATAATTTTTGTTATTTTCTGTTTGATAAAACTTCCTGAACTTTGAACATTTTTTGAGACGCTTACACATCTGAAAATGTTGCAATTGCTTATAGTGTTTTCATAACAATCACTAAACTTGTCGGATATTTTCTGATAACGAATTTTATCGTAATTTGAATTCTAGAGTATTTCAATGTTTATTATTACCCTTGAAATCCAGAATTGCTAAAATTGCATAAATTGCAAATCTTTGATTCTTTGAAGTTGAATTATGCAAAGGCATACTACAACTCAGATTGTATACAAATGATCCGAATGGTATGACATTTAAATGGTGAATGTTGAAAAGGAGACAAGGTATCAGTCAAAATATATGTTTGTATGTGCGTATTATAGAATTTCCTCCGCAGCCTGTCGTTACTGAAATCCCCCAAACGATGCAAAACATTGTTGATGGTTCCGGCGATGGTGAGAATTCCGAGATGCAGGCACAGTATGACATACCGTCTTCTGAGCATTCAAGCCAGGGTAAGTGACTCAATTATTCATAAAAATGCCAAAATCGCAACAAACATCAAACTTTGCAGGGTTATTCGAACCGAACTTAGAGGGAGCGTCAAAGGAGTTCATCAAACGGTTTGTGAATAATCGTTTTGGTTTTCCGTGCGGCGTTTGTGATAGGTTGTGGTTCATGAATGACCTTAAACCGGTCACTACCGTTGAAGCCGAGGTGTTGGCCAATACAGGCATATCCGTTGAAGGCTTGGCTGTATGCGCAACTTGTCGCTCAAGCATGACCAGAGGAAAGCTACCTGCGCTAGCCGTGACGAATGGTTTTAGTTATCCGCCTTTTCCATCGAATCCAGCTCTTCCACCACTGGATCCGATAACGGAAAGATTGATTTCTCCACGGTTGCCGTTTATGCAAATTCGGCGGTTGCGTTTCGCTGCAGGTAAATATTTTTGTTTCTACTATATTGTAATAAATTCACAACTACAATAAAACGTTAACATTGTAGGCAGCTACGGTATCATCGGTCAGGTGATAAATGTGCCCGTTGATGTCGACAAGATGGTAAAGGAACTGCCACGACAGCTGGACGACGACAGAGCCTTCAATGTGTCCATCAAAAAGCACATCATCCACAAGTCCAGTTACCTGTCTGGATTTTTGAAGAAGGAAACAGTGAAGGCCTGGTTGAAGTTCCTACAAGAAACCCCTCTGTATCGCCGATACGGTATCATCTTCAACGAAAATCATCTACGATCAATCGACTCTGACCAGCCAGCTGTCGACAATACTGATTGCATCGAGATGATTGAAGGAGATAACGATGTTGAACTGCTGATAGGTCAGCAGCAAACTCTCATGTGGAATGAGGATAAATGTCTGGAAATAGCGCCGAGACAAAACAGAGTGCCATTGTCGATCATTTATGACGAACACGCTGAGGAACTTTCATTCCCAGACATTTATCCAGGGCACCCTAGAACATTCAACCCAGATGTGCGAGTGACTCCATTCATGATGGCTACCAGTGAACTGCGGCGGCGTGATCGACGGGCTGCCAAGCCAAAACATGTTCTGTACGTTGCAATGAAAATACTTCGGCTACGTGTTTCCGAGGGACTCCAGTGTACCTTCAAGTGCATAGCGACAGCAAACATCACTCGCGGAATGCTGAGCGACAGGAAATTCCTGGAGGAGTGTATCGATCGGAACTTATCGTTCTTGGAGTCAATCCCAAATTCGGTGCAGTACTGGCAGCAGCGTAAGCGAGATTTGTTTGCGATGATCCGGCAACTAGGAAAACCGACGATGTTCCTAACTTTGAGCGCAAGTGAAACCAAATGGCCTCATCTTTTGCAGACATTGCAGAAACTGTCAGGCGAAAACATCACAGGTGATGAGGAGCTCACGCAACAGCTATCGGCACTACAGCGAGCAACATTGGTGAACGAAGATCCGGTGACTTGCTGCGTGTACTTCAAAAAACTTGTTGACGTTATTATGCAGCTACTACAGTCATCCAGATTCAGCCCGTTCGGGCAGTTCCGCGTGAAGGAATACTTTAAGCGTATAGAGTTCCAACATCGCGGAAGTCCTCACGCGCATATACTGCTTTGGCTGGATATGGACCCGAAAGAGGCTGTTTCCGAAGACATGCCCGCAACAGTTGATCTGATCAACAGCCTCTGTTCAGTTTCAGCAGTTGCCCTGCCAGACAGCTATGGAAATCAGGTACACAAGCACACTTTCACGTGCTATAAACGAGGTGAGCAAAGTTGCCGTTTCAACATCCCTTACTGGCCCATGGATCAGACAAGAGTTTTGTTGCCACTCCCGGCTGATGATGGTCGACGCGGTCAGCTGAAAAAACGCGCCACAGAGATTCACGCTGCTTTGGAAAACAAAGTTTTCGATACGCTGGATTAATTTCTCGAAAACTGCTGCTGCACATACGACTACTACCGCGATATCGTTCGCGCATCCATAAGCCGACCTACCGTTCTGGTCAAACGGTCAATGACGGAATTGTGGACTAACACGTTCAATCCGTGGATTGCTAATGTTCTCCGTTCGAACATGGATCTGCAGTTCATCCTCGAGGAGTTTTCTTGTGCAGCGTACGTCGTCGAGTACGTTAACAAAACTAATCGGGGCATTAGCAGTCTACATCGCGATCTCGTGAAGCTGCAGGAAGAGTTCCCGGATCAGGACTACCAGTCACTGCTGAAGAAAGTGAGCATCAAGATGCTTAATTCAGTAGAAATGTCTGCTCAGGAGGCTGCCTGGTACATTCTTCGCCAGCCAATGTCTGAAGCCAGCAGAAAGGTCGAGTTCATTCCCACTTTGTGGCCACACGAGAGAACGAAGACGAGAAAGCTTGTGCAGCAGATGGATGCAGAAGGTGTTTTGGATGATTCCACCGATATCTGGACATCCAATATAATCCAGAAGTATGAAGCACGCGATGGGCTAGAGGATGTATGCCTTGCAGATTTTGCAGCGTGTTACGCGAAAGTACAGAAAACGTCGAACACGTACAGTCGTCGTAACACTGCGCACGTATTGCGTTGGCGGTCGTACTCAATGAACGAGCTCATCGACTACAAGCGCGAGATGGTGCTGCTGTTTCTTCCGTTTCGTAGCGAGATGTGCGACATACTTGATTGCCAAAAGTTCCTGCAGTTGTACGATCAGTATGAAAGCGTACTTCTGCAGAAGCGGAAAGAATACGATTGCGAGTTCAACCTCGAGCAAACAGTCGATGAGTATCTGCGCATTTTTGGTACAAATGCAGACCAAGAAAAGGATACGGCTGTCGAAATGCACGACGAATGTGTTCGAGTGATCACCATGGAGCCCAATGACGACGATATTCGGAATTTGCCGATTCATGCGCTGACGTCGGTAGTTAAGCAACGCGCTAATGTGGTAAGCAAGCAAGCTTACTGTGAGTTAGTACGAGCCACTAACCCTGAACAGCGATCGTTGATTCTCCATGTGATCCACACGATTCACAGTTTCGACGATTCCCGAAAACCGCTGCAAATATTCTTCACTGGTCCAGCTGGTAGCGGAAAGACATTCACGTTGCGCGTCTTGATGGAGACCTACAACCGATTCAGTCAGGCACACAATGCCCAAAACAACGCATATGTTGCTTGCGCTTCGACTGGAAAGGCAGCTGTCTCCATTGGTGGAACAACGGTTCATTCTGCATTCCGTTTGACCATGTCACGCAGAGTTAACCCGAAAATGAGCTTCGACGTTCTCCAGCTGTATCGGAATGCATTTGCGCACGTTCAGGCAATAATCGTCGATGAGGTGAGCATGATCAGTGCCAATGTGCTGGATTCGGTTCAAGCAAGGTTGCAAGATATCAGAATACGATGATGCATTCGGTGGAATAGACATGATACTGGTTGGAGACTTTCGCCAGCTTCCACCAGTAAATGCCAGATTTGTCTTCAAACCACCCGCAAATTCCATGCATGACGCTGTGCTTTGGCAATCACTCCAGTTCTATCCCCTTGTCAGAGTTATGAGGCAGAGTGATGAACAGTTTTCCTCTGTATTGACAAGGATTGGTAATGGTGAACAATTGTCAGGTAATAATCTCGCAGCCTTATCAAAACTGAATATAATAATATATAGTTTATATTACAGATGAAGAAACGAAGCTGCTGGAAAGTCGTTTCCGTACGGTGCAATGGTGCAAGGAAAGTGTGCCCAATGCCATACGGCTGTTCCATCGTAACCTCGACGTAGACCAGTATAACAGCGAAGTACTGCGGGAAACCGATGGCGTGGATTGTTTGGCAGAGGACGTGTTCAGTGGGTTCCGAAATGACGAGCAGCTCGCAAGTGCCAGAAACAAGCTCTATAAAATGAGCGTTGTTGAAGCTGGTGGCTTGCCCTACATGTTGCGTCTTACCACTGGAATGCCGTACATGGTTACAACAAACGTCAACGTCGAAGATGGCATCGTGAACGGAGCAATCGGTGAGCTTATGTACGTAGAACGGAACGACGAAGAATCTCAACAGCAAATAGCTCGGCTGTGGTTAAAATTCGAGAACGATGCGATTGGAGCCATGTTAAGAGTGAAATCCAGGCCATTGGTATACTCTAGACCAAGTATCTTACAGCCAGATTGGACACCAATTGTTAAACGATCGGCAAACATCACCCTCGGATGCATGAAATGCAAAAGGATGCAATTCCCGGTAGTCAGCGGATGTGCTCTTACGGTGCACAAATCACAGGGTGGCACCTTCCCGCAAATCGTGTACCACTACGATAAAGGACAGGAGCAGCAATTGGTGTATGTTGGCCTCTCCAGAGTATCGTCTCTCGATGGCCTTTACCTCACTAACGCCAAGGACGAATTTAAGTTCCATCATGCTAAGGGCAATGATTCGCCAAAAATGCGGGAACTGCGAACGGAAATGGAGCGTTTGTCGAATCACCGTCTGACCACTATTGCTGACGAGTTGGTGGAATTCGTTGCAAGCAAAGACTGGGGCATTGTATTGGTTTCGGCCAATGTCCAGAGTCTGAGTGCTCATGCACTGGATATTGCCACCGATCAAGATGACCGAACCACAACCGAGTTAGTGGGATACACGTGCATTTCGCAATCGAAGCGTCCCGGTATGAGAGCAGCGGGATGTGGCCATTTCGCAATCGAAGCGTCCCGGTATGAGAGCAGCGGGTGTGGCCATTTACCAGCACAATTCAGCATCCCCTACCGCAGTTCTTCATTCGATCCAAAAGCTAAGTGCAAACTACGACGAACAACTTGGATTAGCGGACGAGTACGGCGACGTTTGTGCTGTTGAGGTCCATATTATGGGTATTCGTACTCTCTTAATGTCACTATACATTTCACCAGACACCACCATTAAACAGAAGAAGTTCTTCATTGCGCGAAATCTAATTTTGTATAAGAGATCGAGTATGCCCATCGTCGTGACCGGTGATTTCAATATAGATGTTATGAATGGGACAAATATTGAATTTATCGACTACATGAAGCAGTATCTCTCCTTGGAACTGCAAACAAACCCCGCACTAACGACCACTCTCGGTGGAACCTGTCTAGATTTGACATTCACTCGCAACATAGATCTGAAATGCAAAAGGTACTGCTCGTACTTTTCGTACCACCGACCCATACTGTCGATACTTACAGTATCTAGCGGTAAGTTTCTCAATAATGTTAAGCAGTATTTTTATTAATAATGTTTTGCAAACATCTTTCAGAGCCACTGCCATCCCGAGACCCTGTCTGATAGATCATCGCAGCACAATTATTTTTCCTGCAGTCGGGGCATCTTTGCTGATTGAGGGTCTTGAATCTCCTTCAGTTAAGCTCTGCCTTGTTCTGTCATCGCAATGAGTACAGTCCCCGTCATATTAGTTTATGCGTTTTGTGAGATCCGTGGGAAATCTCGTCAGCATGGATCGCAAAACAAACCCCGCTCAAACCACCAATGTTCGTTCTCTTTGTACCGCCGACTTATACTGTCGATACTTACAGTATCTTGTAGTGAGTTTGTCAATAATGTACAGCAGAATTTTCACTAATAAAGTTTTACAAACGTCTTTCAGATCCACTGATATCTGGACACCCAGTCTGATAGATCATCGCAACACCATTATTTTTCCTGCAGTCGGGGCATCTTTGCTGATTGAGGGTCTTGAATCTCCTTCAGTTAAGCTCTGCCTTGTTCTGTCATCGCGATGAGTACAGTACTAGCCTTCATTTATATTTTCAATGTGTTTTACGCGTCCGTGTGTGATTCTTTGACAATTTCAACAGCATGCATAATGATCTCTCGCCAAGTTTGTCGATGGAAGATTCCCTATCACAGACTACTAAGTCTTGGCACAACGTAGTTGGCAACACATAGCATTCTGTTCACGTTTCTGCTAAAGTTGTATAGTGTACAATTGTGAAAATGAGCCATGTCGGAACTGTCGATTTACTTGGACGATGATCCATTTCCCCAGGGTAATATTTTTGTGATTATTGGGTTTGGAATATATCTAAATATTTCTTTAAATTTCCGTTTTCGATGTTCAACAGAAATCTTGGATATCGTGAAAGTAGTTGAAACGATTCACAACCGCCGCTTTAATGTTGTCATTATGAGCATAGAGAATCTGAGAATCGCACATGCAGCAGACGTTTCAGCCGATAGTTCACTAACAGGAGCGGACTTTATTGCTGTAAGTGAAACTTGTCAGGAGGATGGTGCTGCAGTCGAAATCACCGGCTTCGATTGCATTGGTCAGGCAATGCGTGATAGCGTGAGTGTTGGATGAGTGGCCATATATAAAAGGTGTACGGCCCCTTCACCACAAGACCGCACATCATCGAGAAACTTTGCGCATCTTACGACGAGCAACTGGGAGTAGCCGATCAATATGGCGATATCTGTGCTTCAGAGCTAGTTATACGAGACACAGCGACGTTGCTCTTATCGATTTTCATTTCACCAGGTATGATTTAGAATTAGATTTCTTTGTTCATTTGTTTGTTTGATATATTGTTCAACACTTTATATATGATTTTGCCAGGTCTCACAATCAGAAAAGGTATGCCAGTTATTGTGACTGGCAATTTTAACATCACTGTTCCAAAGTCAGAGAAACTTCCCTTCATTGATTTCATGAAGAAGTACCTTTATCTCGACTTGGCTTTGAACTGTGATTAAACAACTAGTCGTGATGAAGATTCTGCCGCTTTAACCTTCGTTCGTGACCTCCGTTTGCAATGTCCGCAATGTTATGCATTTTTCTTGAACCACCGTCCAACGATTTTGATTTTCGACGAATAAACATTTAGTAATGGCAAGCGATTATGATTATGAAGATGAGCAAAACTATCATTAATTTAATAATTTTATATTCCCTAACAGATCCTCAACTATCTTCTAGGCCTTAAAGATAGTCCATCGTAAAACGTGCAACCGTGGCCGTGTCATCATTTAAACCAAAAGGCCCTTTTCAGGGCCACCAAAGAGTTATAAAGAGTGTTCAAGAGTATTTTCCCACGCACTGACTTCATAAAACCAAACGGCCCTTTTCAGGGCCACCAAAGAGTTATAAAGAGTGTACAAGAGAATTTTCCCACGCACTGAGTTCATAAAACCAAACGGCCCTTTTCAGGGCCACCAAATAATATCTCAAGAGCGTACAATAGAATTTTCTTACATACTGGATTCAAAACGCTGGTCTAATGTCCCATAAGAGCCGCACCCGTCATATTGTGACTTAAACTGCTTCATCGATAAGGGTAGCGACCGGCTGAATAATTGAAACCCTTCAAACGCTATGCGTAGCCACTAGAATTTTATACCTGACAATATAGCGTACGTTCTCGCCGGTTTAACGTGGTCTACGTCAACCAGGTCGTGTCTTGTACACAACCCCACTGATTTTTGTGATTCCTGTTTCTTGTTTATTGTTTTGAAATAATGTTCGATATCGTACGCGGGTAAAATTTTAAATAAACATATATTATTTTTATATTGTCATTTTCTTTTCTATTTTCAAAATTTTTATTATTTGACAGATTTAAAAGGCTCATGTTTGGGGTTAGTTGAGCACCTGAGATTTTCCAGAAAACTATGGAATCAATAGTGGCAGGGCTGAAAGGTGTAGTAGTATACCTTGATGACGTGATGGTTTATGGAGCAAACAGTGCAGAAAATGACGAGAGACTCAGGTTGCTACAAGAACGTCTGAATGAATTTGAAATTCTTCTAAATCATGACAAGTGCCTTTATGGAGTCGAGCGGCTAGATTTTTTGGGACATGTTTTGGATAAAAATGGAATACGTCCGACCAAACACCGGTTGACAGCAATCAAAACTTTTAGAGAGCCAAGAAACGTAGCAGAGTTGAGTAGTTTTCTAGGTTTAATTACTTATATAGGGCGTTTCATTTCCAATCTAGCATCTAAAACTGATTTGTTGAGACAACTTTTAAGGCATGGAAACAGTTTTCATTGGAACGAAGCTCATCAAAAGGCATTTGAGGAAATTAAGAAAGCAGCCGGGAACGTAGGTTACTTGGGATTTTTTAGCAGAACAGACAAAACAAAGCTTATTGCTGATGCGAGTCCTGAAGGGGTAGGGGCTGTTTTGTTACAGGAAGACGGAAATGGCTCCACTCGAATTATTGCCTTTGCTAGCAAAGCACTCTCAGATCTGGAAAAGAAATATTTTCAGACCGAGCGGGAAGCATTAGCTCTAGTCTGGGCAGTCGAGAAGTTCAAACTGTATCTGCTGGGCATCAAGTTTCAATTAATAACAGATTGCAAGGCTCTTAAATTTCTGTTCAGTCCACGCTCCAAACCATGTCCGAGGATAGAACGCTGGGTGTTGCGCCTTCAATCATATGACTATGATATAATTCATGAGCCGGGGGCAACGAATCTGGCTGATGCTCTGTCACGTTTGTCGATGCACAGCGAAGGGAAACCGTTTGACGATGTTGCCGAAATGTATATTCATCAATTGGTGGAATTCGCTGTTCCAGAAGCAGTTACTTTGCAGAACGTAATAGAGGAAACCCAAAATGACTCGGTTCTTCAAGAGCTTAAGAAGGCGTTAGAAACAAATTTGTGGACAGAGGATATGAAAGGGTATAAGCCGTTCAAATCTGAGCTTCATGTGGCGGAAGATGTGATTATGAGGGGAGACCGACTCGTGATACCCGAAAAACTTCGGCAACAAATACTGGATTGTGCTCACGATGGACATCCAGGTATGAGTGCAATGAAGCGAAGGATAAGGCAAAAGACTTGGTGGCCAAAGATGGACGATCAGTGCGAGAAGTACGTCAAACAATGTAATTCGTGTACCATAGTGTCATCACTTGGGCCTCCCGAACCGATGTCGAGAACTAAAATGCCGGATAAAGCTTGGACAGACGTTGGTGTTGATTTCCTTGGTCCACTTCCAAGTGGCCACAACCTGTTGGTCATAATTGACTATTACAGTCGTTTTGTGGAGGTAGTGGTGATGAAAAAAATATCATCCGAACTAACGATTGAAGCCCTTTTCGTGACGTTCTCCCGTTTTGAAGTACCGGAAGTATTAAGATCTGACAATGGCCCCCAATTCGTGAGTGAAAATTTTAAATCTTTTTGTAAGCAGTTTGGGATTACGCAACAAAGGACAACTCCATATTGGCCACAGGCCAATGGCGAGGTCGAGAGGATGAATAGCTCAATATTGAAACGTCTCCGAATAAGTCAGGAGACAAATCAGTATGGGTGGAAGTGGGATCTGAGGAGCTATCTCCTAATGTATAATTCCACCCCGAATAGTACTACGGGCATAACACCATCAGCTTTAATGTTTGGAAGGGTGTTGAGAGATAAGTTACCGTCCATTCAACAGTCCACGGGTCAACTATCAGAAAGTATCCGGGACAGAGATTGGGGAAAGAAGGTGACACAGGCAGAACAAGCTAATAAAAGCAGAAAGGCTATGCCCAGTGAGCTGAAAGTAGGAGATATTGTGGTTGCAAAACGTATGGTGGAAGATCATAAACTGTCAACTAATTTTGGACCCGAATAATTCAAAATCATTGGACGTAAATGAACGGATGTAGAACTACGATCGTTGGACACACACAAACTGTACCATCGGAATGTAGCGCATCTTAAACACATCACTAGGGCGACTGACTCAGCAGGACAGATGGAAGGGGCTGATAGTGTTATCGTGAATCCGGAGGTGCCTTGTTCATCACAGGCACCAGTTCAACGACCACAAAGGTCATCAAGAGTTCCAGCTTATCTCCAGGACTACGTTGCAGCGGTTGAAAACAAAAATTAAGTAAAGGGGGGGTGTGATGTCTGGCAACTATTGGGATTGATACCTTAACTAACTGTGTAGAGAACTAGGGAGAGAAGCAGTACTGAGAGCGAGCATTGGAAACGGGGGTAGTAGAGTTTCAGTGAGGAACGAATAAAGGTGCGTCTTTACGGAACGGTGTAGTTTCTGTGTATACCGAAGAAGTGCGGTTTATTAATTACGTTATCCGAATATTCCGTTATTACAGCACTTATGGATTATATTTTTTGTAACTTAAGAAGAAAAAACTTAAAATAATAAAAAAATCAGTGGGGTTGTATACAAGACACGACCGGTTGACGTAGACTACGTTAAACCAAGTGATGCATTATAATGTCAGGAAAATTCTGTGTGGCTATTATTAGCGTTAAAAGGGTTTCAATTATTCGTGCCGGTCGCTTACCCTTACCGATGGAAGCAGTTTAAGTCACAATATGACGGGTGCGGCTCTTATGGGACATTAATACGTTTTTAAACCAGTATGTAAGAAAATTCTATTGTAGGCTCTTGAGATATTATTTGGTGGCCCTGAAAAGGGCCGTTTGGTTTTATGAAGCGATAATCAACAAAATCATGTGGCTTTAAGGATGACCAATGTAATCCGAAGCAATTGAGATAATATAAATCAACTTAAGTTGTTAACTTGTTCACTTAAGCGTAATTTTCGTTTTCTTGAACTTTTGAGGCATCATGATTTCACTGGTTATGCTGAACAGATGATCTGCACGATCTTCAAGTGACCTAAATTTGGTTTAATTGAATCAATACAGCAAGTAATGCAGTCTGAATGTGCAGAAAATAGTTTCACGCTACGAGCTAACTTTTCACATAGCTAAGATAACAATGATTTTACAAGAAAATCGAAGATCGTTGTTAATGGTAAAATTTCAAGTGGAAATGCATGAATTTGCGGTTGTTTATATTCTAGTGACTCATCGAAACACAAAAAGAAGGAACAAAATCATTGTATAGTGAATTATAATGTTTTCATTATTGAATGCCTGATGAATCATATATGAACATCACTTAAGTGTTTCGAGGCAGTTCTACTTTAGTATGTTTTGTGAAATGTTGTATTAAGTAAATCGAATACAGCTAGCAATGCCGTAACTCATAAAATCAGAAAAAACGAGCAAAGGCTGCATTTAGTAATAAATCCATCGAATGGGACGAAGTTGCATCCATGAATAGACCCAATTTGGTGCTTTAAGACCGACATTAAATCCATATCTCTCGAATGTTGCTGACTTTATAAAAAGAGTTGTGTAATTTTTCATGATACATACTACCAAATGTCTTATCAAGCGTATCTTAGCAAGTGACCAACTAGTTTAGTCTCGCTTGCAGCTTAAAAACTTTATGAGTTGTAATATATAAAGTAATCGATCATTGCATAATGCATAGAGTCAAGGGACATATACCCTAAATATAAGATAAACACCTGAGAAAATAATCACGCATTAAAATATCTTCTGCGCATTATTTGTATCGATATCATGTGCAGGTTCGTATGATATAAAAGCACGCGGCGCATGCCATCACTGGAATACAATTAATACTATGTTGAAATTTATTAAAACAGGGAGCGATAACATAGAGAGATATCCAGTTGCTATGATGACAACCACTTTGTCAAATTGATTTAAATTTAATAAATATCAATTTCCTACCTCGAGTTTAGGGACCTTCTCCAGCGTCCCATTTAGTTGTTGGCAACGAACAAATCGGCACTAAATTAAATGGCGCACAAACCCAACGAAATATTAATTTAATTCTTATATAAACAACTCTCTTGGTTGTCTGGATTGGTTGTCTTCAAAAGGACAGATTATTTGTGGATTGCTCCAACCAGTTGGGTAAAATTTTCCCGACGGCTCGCCCTCCATGGAGGCGTTTTTGCAGTTGCAGCGAACGAATCGGCACCATGATATTAGGCACACAAACCAAACGAAATAAAAGTTTAACTCTTGTATAAACAACTCTTTTAATTAAATTAGTTGTCCTCTAAAGGACAGCTGGGTAAAATTTTTACCGACAGCTCGCCCTCCATCGAGCACGGAACTAAATCAAAGATTAGTTCTTTAATAAACAACTCTTTTATTTTAATTAATTGTCCTCAAAAGGACAGATTATTTTCACCTACTGCTGCTCACCCCAAAGACGCTTTCCTCCAAACAGCAGCGTTTTCGAAGTCGCGGCGAAACAATCGTCACGATGAGGTAAGATGGCGGCTTGCACAAACCGACGTGATTGTGCGTTCTCATAATCCGCCATTTTACCTCATCGCGACGATCGCTGTTTGAGGGAGCCTTGGTACATATTACCATCAGCTGCCTCTGCGACCAACTCAGCTGACGGACGAATAAAGCTGCGACCAGCTGCCTGCGACCAGCTACCAGCGACCAGCTCCGCACAGCTTCAATGCTGCCAAACGACTGAAGCAAAATTTTCCTAAGTGTGCGCTTATGCCGTTCTCAGCTGCATGCGAGACGTACATGGAGCGACTTACTTACTTAAAATGTGTCTTTATTTGTCGTTTTTTAGTGTTAACATTTAGTTTTTACAGATTAATTGTTTAGCCAGAGGGGCTCTTCATCTTTGTTCTTTGTTTGAATTGATTTGTGGTGTGCTTTGCTAATTTAATATTCTAATTAACATTTCATCCTTTGGGATTGGTTGGTTTGAATTATAAAATTTGATAACCTACCTAACTACAATTACTACAATTTGAAAAACCTAGGGAAGGGGTACCAGGTCCCGAATGACTTGGTGGTCTGATAGGTGGCAACGTGTCCTGTACCTATTGATAGTCTCACTAAAATGATCTTCGAGTGTTTTAATCTCGACCAGACGGTGAATCTCAGTATTTCTCGTCCGCGGAGGTGTGTTCAGGATTATCCTGAGAAACTTGTTTTGAACCCGCTGTAGTTTCAGGTGGTGTGTTTTTGCGCAGCTCTCCCAGATCGGAATGCCGTACTCGATAACCGGGAGTATGATCTGTTTATAGATAGCAAGCTTGTTCTTCAGGGACAATGTAGACTTTCTGTTTAGCAATGGGTACAGTAGCTTCAACAGAACGTTACATTTTGTGACAGTCTTGTCAACCTGTTCCCTGAAGTTCAGCTTGCTATCTAGAGTCACGCCAAGATAGATGGCTGAATTAGTCCATTCCACCGTTGTGCCGTTTAGACGAATTTTAACATCCTCAGCCGGAACAAGTCTGGGCGATTTCGAGTGTGGGAAGAGGATGACCTGGGTCTTCGCTGCATTGATGCAGATCTTCCAGTCTGTGAGATACTTCAACAGAACATTCAGGCTTCGTTGCAGTTTCGATGCGATCGCTCTCACTACCCTACCATTGTGGACGACTGCGGTATCATCGGCAAACAGCGACAGAGATCCGTTTTCAGGGAGTGGGGGTATGTCCGAGGTGAACAGGTTAAACAGAAGTGGACCTAGAATGCTTCCCTGCGGAACACCGGCGGAAACCTCCTGCGCATCAGAAACTGCACCATGCAGCGAAACACTGAATGTCCTGTTTGATAGGTAGCTTTTTACCATCTTCACCAGGAAGACTGGAAGATTGAACCGATGCAGCTTGTACACCAGGCCATCATGCCAGACGTTGTCAAACGCCTTTTCCACGTCAAGAAGGGCCATGGCAGATGTTTTAGAAACAGACTTGTTCCGCCTGAGGATGTTAGTGACTCGATTCAGTTGATGTACCGTTGATCGACCGCGTCGAACGCCAAACTGTACATCAAGCAGGATATTGAGTTCGTCGGTAGATGCAAGGAGCCGACGGTAAATTGCTTTCTCAAAAAGTTTTGATACTCCCGAGAGAAGGCTGATGGGTCGATAGCTCTTGGAACATGAAGGATCTTTCCCAGGTTTCCGGATGGGTATGACTTTAGCTGGAAGTAGCTAAGTCTAAGGCATTGGTTAAAAATTAATGCTAGATGTTCGTAGAATTGGGAACTCAAGTACTTGAGTTCCAAATTTAAAATTTTGTCGAAACCTGGGGCCTTCATGTTCTTTGATGTTTTGATATAGGTCGACAGTTCGTCAGCTGTGATCTCTAGTTCCTCCGAAAAATCATTGGGATATAGATGGATGTTATTCGCATGCTCGTTAACGGCAGCTTCGTGAGGACTGACGATGTTCTGTCCAAGATTGTGTGAGCTGACAAAATGTCGACCTATCTCAGCAGCCTTCTCAGCGGGAGTAATCAAACGATCCTTAGAGTCATTGTTGTCTAGTGGGATCAACGGTGGAATGGGCCTAGGCTTGGTTTTTAAAATTTTTGTTAATTTCCAGAACGGCTTAGCACAATCTGGGAGGGCGCGTATTTTGTTGGCAAAATTATTGTTTCTGAGATCCACCATTCTAGCCTTAATTATTTTATTCAGTCGATTGCACTCTGATTTTAGGGCAGACAGACCAGTACGTTGATACTGTCTGCGAGTGGTGTTTCGAAGACGGATCAAGTTTTTAGTGAGACTATCAATAGGTAAAGAGTTGCTCACCTGTGTTACTTCCGGAATGTGGTGCTCCCGGGCCTGGGAGATCGCCTGCTCGATCGACTGCAGTTGCCGATCGATGTCGTCGGTTGATTCGGGGCGTCTATCTTAATCGACCGTGTTGTCGACCTGATGACGGAACTGGATCCAGTTGGCGCGATGGTAGTTTCGCCTGGTGACGGAATGCCGGTTGACCGAGGAGCCAACTTCAGCCACCACCGGATAGTGGTCTGATCTGAGCTCCTGGTGTGCGATCGGCTGACCGATGTTGTTCCCCATGTTGGTGAGGAAGATGTCTATCGTGGCATGGACCCCGGATCTGCTCAACCGGGTGGGAGTATCCGGGCCCAGGATGGTGTAGTGACCCTCTTCCAGGTCGTCGTGTAGGATGGAGCCGTTCTTGTTCCGTCGTGCGTTTCCCCAGGTTTCATGTTTTGCGTTCAGGTCACCGGCGATAATAAACTGCCCATGCCTCCGAGTGAGCTTGATGATGTCGTTTCGCAAGATCCTATCTGCCCCGTTATTTGTGCTTGCTTGTTTGGGACAATAGGCCGCGATGATGGTAATAGGGCCGACGGTGGATTCGACCTTGACTCCGATGGCTTCGACGAATTGGAGCTGCAGACTCGGAAGCATCTGGTAGTTGATGTTGGTACGCAGGGCGATGGCTACACCCCCTCCGGCGGAACTGGTTCGATCAAGTCTGATCAGACGGAAATCTGGCAGGAACACGTTGATCTCAAGCTTGAGGTGTGTTTCAGTCATGATTGCGACGTCAATTGCTCGTTCGTTGAGAAAATTTACGAACTGGATGTTCTTGCTCTTCAGCGAGCAAGCGTTCCAATTGGCGATATTGACGAATTCATGGTCCATTGAGCAACGCAATCATCACCTGAATTTGTTCTCCACGTGTTCTGCAGGATCGCTTGATGATGATGGCTTGGGTCAGGATTGCAACGACTTCCTCCGTTGAAAGCATCGAATCATCGATCGCACCAGATGTTGCACCGGAGTACGACGGTCCTGGAAGATCGCTTTGGGATGGTTGGGTTGCAGCAGCTGCGAACCGATGTTGAACCGATGACCGACTGGGAACCGGACGGTTTGGTGGCACTTGTCGTGTTGGGAGAGCGGGAAAGTTCTCTCGCTTTGTGCGCCGCACCGCAGTTGGCACACACTGGCTCGACATCCTCCATCCGCTCACAAGCATCGGCTTCGTGGTGTTTGCCGCAATCGACGCAGCGCTTCGCCATGTGGCAATTTTTGGTGCCATGCCCAACATCAGGCAGTTCTTGCACTGAGTGACATCGCGATGAATCGGTTGGTACCGGTCCCACTTCACGACGATGTGGAACAGCGCTTTGACGTTCTGAAGGTCCTTCATGCACGTCGAGTTCTTCTCGAAGTGCACCTGGTAGAGCTGATCCCGGTAGCTTCTCGAGATGTCATGTCGGCGCATTTTGTTTATTTGGACCGGTTTGAGCCCATTGGCCTTTAGTTCGACGACCAGTTCCTCCGTCTTCTTGTCCGGAAGGCCACGCAGAACCACCTTAAAGGGTTTGTCGGCTTCGATGTCGTGCGTGTAGTACTGCACGTTCATCTGCTTCAGTATTTCTTTGACGGCGTTGTTATGGGGAAGCGCCGAAACCATCAGCTTATAGCCCTGCGAACAGAGCGGGATTGTGCACCGTAGGCCTTTGTTAATGTAGTGGTACACCCTATCCAGTAAGCCTTCAGGGAATCCCTTCCCGAATAGCGGCGGTAGTTTCTCGTTCTTCTCTATTTTCGGTGTATCGCCGTTCTCCAGAACGGCGTACCGATTGTTGGCTAGCAGCTTCTTCGATTACAGCACATCATCGGGTGGATTTAGTCGGGAACGTTTCCCAGTCGAACTAGTGCCGACGTCAACACGCGGCGGCTTCCCCATACCGGGGTCGGACTGTGTATCACACAACGCGACAGCAGCCAGTGCACCACGCACCAAAACGAGAGAGCGAGAAAATCGAAAAAACTTATCACAGCGCGAGCGAAAAACACGACCGATCGTGTCGCTTGGTAAAACTGGCACACGGAGCGACGAATGACATGATTGGTTAAACTCTCTCTAACACAAAGAAGAAGAAGATGATGCAAGACGTTCCTTGCTTCGATTTGAAATCTGTGATAGGAAATTTGGTAAATTTACTCTGCAAAATGACATTATAAGACATCACCTTATATTTGCGTTATTTTCAATAGTTTACTATTGTTTGAGAATAGTGTTTGACAATTGAATTGGAGCGCGGTAAAATTTCCGACCGATCGAGGAAGAAATCATGTAAATCTATCGTGAATTATTTGAGTTATTCGCGTACAAAACGTACGGTTTTTCGTGACGCTGGCAAAATTTTAGATTTTCAATTGACACCCTACCCTTGCCGTAAGACATAGTCTACGTCAAAAATTAATGCTGAAAACTGAATTGTTACTCTTTTCTTCTATACAAATATCTAAAACGTAACTATAAATTAGAAGAAAAATTAGTAATCTCCATTTAATTCCAACTACCTTTGCTTATCTTCGACAGAAACGCGTATCTCGTCTACAATGTGCAGACTTCTTCAGTGTCTCGTACTAATAACTCGACTGTAGTACGAGACACTGAAGAAGTCTGCACATTGTAGACGAAATACGCGTATCTGTCGAAGATAAGCAAAGGTAGTTGAAATTAAATGGAGATTACTAATTTTTCTTCTAATTTATAGTTACAAGTATTTTACTAAACAGCTCAAACCCTCTAGGATTATCTAAAACGTCTATTAAATTAATTATATGATCAGGATTTTAATTTATTTTAATACCTAAATTTGGGTAAAAACAACCCAAACATACCTTTTACCACATGAAGTAAGTTTTACCCAACCATGAACTTCAGTGCAAGTACTTAAAATTAGGTAGATTGGATTTTACTTACTATTGGCTTCCCACACTATAGTACCTAGTTGGGTGTAATGAACCTAATTTCGGGTACTTTGTGTTAGAAATAATCAAGGATTAATATGCGCTAACTACGTATGTAAACAAAACGCAAGTTTTATTGGCTTTATCGTCTATCACCCGTTCGCACTACAACCTATATTACGTGATACAGAGTATCTTGATATGAATTGACATGATTATTATTTCCAGTGAAAACTATATGTATAGATTCTGATTTCAAGATACCCTTTATCAAGTAATATAGCTTGTAGTGCGAACGGGGTGTAAGTCGTTATAACAGTCCGTACTCCAATCGTGATTGTTAACATTATTTATAGTGTCTAGTCTATATGTATGTATATGCACTGACTGTGCGTCACAACAGCGTGAGCTTTTATCTAAACCTTTATAGCTAAAGCTCCCTTACTGTTTATAGCTGTATTGAATGTGGGAATTCAAGCTGAACAATGCATTAGGTCCTAAGTAACATTGAGAGATTCTCTTCGTCGACTTTCTCTTTGGTTAATAGCTTGCCTATAAAACGATTTGCTGATGTTTTCGACGTATTGGATTCTTAATCACACTTTATACTACCGTACTGTATGTTGAAAATACTTGAATATGCCCTCGCACTTTTATGATGTTAATTCTAGTGTACTTGCATAATAGACCCGATGTTCAGTTTGTTTTGACAAATTCATTAGCTCGATATTTAAAGTTGAAATTTTTCAATTAGATTCACAAATATCCTGCTATGATTTGGCAGTTAAACTAATCCGACTTATTCAAAAAGTAAGCAAGAATTTATGTAGTACGATTTTTTTTTAACATTTATAAGGTCCCGTCATGCCCCCACTTGAAACATTATAATGGCCAGAACTCCGAAATGACACGGCCAACCCGGACATAATTCAATAGCTTTTTTTTTTTTTTTTTTTTTTTTTTATTTATTTGGGACTTTAACCGTATGGTCATTCGTCCCATACCGGAATTTTTCAAATTTGGTCGAACAGTCTTGTTTCCTTTAAGAAACCGATTAATTTATCTTCGCAACGGGTAGCTAATACTTCCTCCAGTGTGTCACTCAGATTAGAATTCAAGCGTTCGTTTTCATATACACGGCATTCAATCAGTATGTGGTAGACGGTTAAAGGAACACCACAAGTGGTGCAATCTGGGGGGGCGATTTTCTCAAGGCGGTAGCTATGGGTGAGGCGGGTGTGTCCAATACGTAGGCGGGAGATTTTGCGACGGTTAATTGGGATTTTGTTATCAGGCCAGGGAAGGGTTGATTCTTTAAGTTTTCTCAAGGCAGGCTGTCTGTTCTGGAACCATGAGAGGCTCCAGCTTCCACGAATCCTCTCCTTGATCCATCTTACAGCGTCTTGGGATGGAATGGGGACATCCTCTGGGTTCAGCTCGCGACCAATACCAGCCAACCGGTCCGCCTCCTCGTTGCCACGGATGCCACAATGGCCTGGCAACCAGCAGAAGACGATCCCGTTGGCCGATGCCAGTTCGTCGGTCAGCTGAAGCCAGGGATGCCTCAAGGATGAGGAATTCATTTCTTGTAGACAGCTTGCCGAGTCAGTGAAGATAACAGAGGGATAGTCAATCGGGGGTGGAATGAGGAGACAAGCTTTCATTAGGGCAAAAGCTTCGGCACTGAAAATGGAGCAATGTGATGGTAAAGCAGAACTGAAACGGGGAATTGTGGAGTCGAAGGTGATGCCATAACCGACTTGATCATTAGCAACAGAGCCGTCTGTATATATGTGGTTGTGCTGGGGTATTTATCATGGATAAGTTTGTTGAAGTGAGCTTGAGCTATGGATGGGGGATCGCTGGCTTTAACTAGATGGAGAAGTGAGAGGTTAATGTTAGGGGGTGTATGTTCCAGGATCTTGTTTTGGGTTTGGTAGATAACGCTATTGGAGGAATTTCGTGGTTGGTTAGGGAATTAAAGAGGGTGGCAGCTCTTCTTACGAGAGGGACTTGATCTCGACCGTTATGACTGAGCCAACGGATAGCTTTAGTCACCATGCAGGTCGCTAGGTAATGCTCGAATGGCAATTGACCGCATTCGGCCATGATAGCAGAGATGGGACTAGTGACGAAAACTCCTGAAGCGTAGCGAAAAGCTCTGTTGTATATGGGCTGGAGTTTCTTGATCACCTGATCACCACCTCTGCTAAATAGGCCAGCGCCGTAAAACATTTTGGGTAGAAGCCAGCTATTTATCACGCGAATGATGGTGGCTCTATGTGCACTTGGTATTCTAGACCCAATTGTTTTAATCAGACGTAGACGCTTTTCGGTGGTTTTACGCACAGCTTCTGCATGGTGACTAAAGGTAAGCTTCTGGTCGAGATAGACGCCAAGAATTTTGAGGGAAGGTTTAGATTTGATGGTGGACTGATTTAGGGTAATATCTGGTAGTTTGCTCATCTTTTTTCTATTGTAACTAAGGTGTAAAAGTTGGGATTTTTCAGGTGAAAGGGTAAAACCGTGGTCATCAGCCCATTTGGAAACTGTGTTAACTGCCGATTGCATTTTTTACGACCTAATGATTTAAAGCTATGGAAGGTGAGGATGGTTATGTCGTCGGCGTAAACTAGAACGAAAACATTGGGAGGGATATTTTTGAATAGGGATTGCATGCAAATAAGGAATAGGGTGGGGGCTATCACTGAGCCTTGAGGAATACCATTTTGCTGACATCTCAACTCAGATCGGTTATTGCCAATGTTGACCCTGAATCTCCGGTCCGTCAGAAAGCTTTGTACATAACGACCCATGCGACCTTTGATTCCCCATTCCTCAAGGGACTTGAGTATGGGAAATCGCCACGCACGGTCGTATGCTTTAGACAGATCGAGAGATACAGCGTCACCATGCATTCCCTCTCCAGGTGAGAGTCAATGATAACCTCAAGCTCAGTGAGATAATCGTCGGTGGATTTATGCGGGCGGAAAGCAAACTGTCGATTGTCGAGCAAACCCTGAGATTCCAACAGAGTCATGAGTCGTCGGTTGACCATCTTTTCAAGAACCTTGCCTATACAGTTAAGAAGCGTGATGGGCCGGTAACTGTCGGCACTACTTCTATCTTTGTCGGGCTTGGGCAGTGGAATGATCAGACCTTCCTTCCAGGATTCAGGTATTTCGCCATTATTCCAAATGTTATTGTACAGAGATAGAAGACTGGTTTTACCTATGAGGGGAAGATTCTTAAGAAGAGGGTATCCAACGTCGTCTGGGCCTGCAGATGAACCATGTACTTTTTGCAGAGCCCACTCTAACTCATCAAATGAAAAATCAAGGTTAAACTCTAGATTCGTGATAGTATCAAAACAGGGAGGGGATGATTCTTGAGAGGATTTTTGCGAAAGAAAATGGTCAGAATAGTTCGAGGAAGATGAGGATTTGGAGAAATGGTCAGCAAGGTGTTCGGAGATAGTGGAGGGGTCGTCTGTAATTTGATTATTGATCCGGAGCCTGATTGGTTGTCTGCTTTTGTTCCCATTTAACCTATGAACCTTCCCCCATAGTTCCTTGGATGTACTTTCAGGATTAATGGAGGAAAGGAATTGATCCCAGCTGTCTTGCTTTGCCCGTTTGACTACTGTCCTCGCAGCGTTTCTAGCGGCTTTGAATTCTGCATGAGTGGGGGAGTCTTTTCGATCGCCCATTGCCATCCTCTGAAGAGCACGGAGTTTTTTACGGCGGAGCTTGACCGCAGCACGAACTTCTGGGTTCCACCAGGGAACAGCCTTCCTACCAGGAGAGCCGTTAGTCCGGGAGATATGGTGTTCAGCTATATTGAATAATCTTTGAACGAAGTCATCTGGGCAGGAAGGTGGACTGTTGGTGAAATTGTCGAACACTTCGTTCTGATAATTGACCCAATCGGCCAGCTCGTACCTCCATCTAGGGCGGCAGGAGGTTGTTGTGGGGGCTCGGTTCAGAGAGATGACAATAGGCAGATGATCACTTCCGCAGCAGTCATTATGGACGTGCCAAGACAGCTGGGATGTTAGGTCATGGGAGCAAATTGAGAGATCGAGAGCAGATGAATCGCCAGAAGAGTAATCAATTCTGGTGTGACTACCATCGTTGAGGAGAGTTAGACCAGATTCATCAATGAATTGTTCGAGCATTGTGCCTCTGGGATTAGCGGACTTACAACCCCAAAAGGTAGAGTGCCCATTAAAGTCACCCAGAATGATAACGGGAGATGAAACTTCGTGGAGAATTGTGTTTAGATGGGATCTAGTTCTATCTTGATTTAAACAGGATTGAGATGGGGAAATATATATGGAAACTAACGTGACTTTAAAAGGGAAATCTATTTCAACCGCTGTGGCTATGAGAGGAGAGGAGAGATCAATTCGACGGTGAGGAATATCGGTTTTTATCGCGATAGCAGAACCAGTATAATGAGGATTTTCGGGGTTTTCACATATATAAAGTTCGTATCCTTTTATAAAATTTGCAGAAATTTTTGACTTGGGGACATGTGTTTCTTGTAGGGCTATGACTATTGGGTTAAATTTTGCAATAAGCAGTTGCAATTCAGGGAGTCTACCTCTGAGACCAAAGAGATTCCACTGCAAAGCAAAACAGGTAGAAGGCGATGATTGGTTGGTGAATGATTGATTATCTGTAGGGTTTGTTTTGTTGGCCATTGTTGGGTTGACTGTGAGAGGGGTCCGAGCGAGAGGGGTTAGTGAAGCTTTGCGGTTGGGTTAAAATATTCAGGGTGGTTTTCTTTGTCATACTTGCGGGAAAGGGGTTTGTTTTGTGGTTATCCGGTGATTTTTTTGGGTTCGGGGGGTGAATTTCGGTTGTTGGATGCCGTTTATGTTGTGGAACGCCTGAATTCAATCGAGTGACACTTACCTGGGAGGGAGTATGCTCGGCTGCGGTAGTCTGGAGGCTCGAATCTGTGTCCATTTCGGAAGCAGTCTCTTCTTGCTTTGAGGCCTGGTTCCGCTTTGCTCGCTTCTTTTCCTTTTTGTTGAGATTTTTCTTTTCCAGTTCCTCAATTCTTGCAGTTAACTTGGCGATTGTTTCCGTCAATGTCTCGATGAGTTTGTCCTTATCACTCAGTAGTTGGTTTTCAGCTGGCGGTTCACGAGCGGTAACTAGGCGTTGTTGTACTTGGCTGACCGCAGCATACGATCCACCGCCAGCTTTCAACTGTTTCACCGCCTCCTGATAATTGATGCCTTTGGTGAATCGCAGTCTCGTCAGCTCCTTCTCCATGACGTAAGTTGGGCAGTTCCGACTTGATGGACTGTGTTGGCCTTGGCAGTTGCAGCAGAAGGGATTTTCCTTACATTCACCTTCGAGATTGTGGACGTTCGAGCAGTTTCGACATCTGGCGGCTCCTTTGCAACGCAATTTCGAATGTCCGTAGGCGTAGCACTTGTAGCAAATCATAGGATCAGGAATGTAAATCCTGGTCTTGATTCGCAGTGGGCCGATCTTCACGTGCTCAGGTATGGTTGTTCCATTCATCGTAAGGATCAGCGTTGGGGTATTGATCCTGTTGCCGTCATGCATCCGGGTAATCCGCTTGACTGCTACAACTCCATCCTTCGCCATCCACTTGAGTAGCTCGTCTTCACTCTTGTGTTGTACTTCACGGCAAGAGATTACGCAACGCCGTTTGTTGAGGATAGGATGTAGCTCCACCTTGACCGCTGTGCCGTCGAACAGTGTCTTCATGTTGAGAAGTTTTCGCACTTGCATAGCATCACGTACACGGAGCACATACTTTGAGCCATTTGCTTCCGTTGTGGTACTTTCGATGTCGCCGACGAGATCCTGCATTGATTTCCCGACGATGAAAGGGCAGAGCTTTTGTTCAGCATCAGCTGCTTGCAGTAAAAGAATCTGCAGCTGCCCGACGCCGACACCACCCATCCATTCTGGAACCGTTGGTTTACCGTCCGTTGCTGTGGGGGGACGCCCAGGGTCCCAACCCGAACCTGACGCCATCGTATGTGGCTCACTGACCACCACCAAGTAAAAATTACTGCACTACAATAACGCGAAACGTAATTAAAATTACGCACAAAAAATCTATCGGTACAGCACTACCGAAAAAAGTGTTCTTGCACACGCGCGCCGCTAAACGGAGGAGAAAGTCGAATATAAGCACTCGAAAAAACACTCGGGATAAAGCACGTCTGAACTTGACGCCCGCTTGTTTGCCACTGATTCAATAGCGTTCAATGGTACCATAATTAGCGTCGAGTGCAACTTATTGTTATCGATATGGCTGAATAAAACAAAGTGAAGAAAAGATTCTAGTAACCCTAGTCACTCTTACCCAGATTTTAGTTAATTTCAAGTATAGACAGATAAGATGGAAGACAAATATATTTTCTTTGTGAATGTTTGCTTTAAACATTCAAAGGAAACGATTGAGTAAATATTTTTTTTTACAGGAAATAAATACGTAATAAGTACTACATTCGCAGTAAAAAAAACTATAGACATGGTTAATAAGATTTGGGGTAAAAGTGTTAATTTATTCTTAATGTTGCTAACTAGAAATCATTTCTCTTAACAGATATCCATCGTGGCACGAAAAACATGATCTAGCCGTACGTATAATTGAACCATTTCCTCATCTTGAGAAAACAAGGGTAAGCGCTGAAGCACCAAAAGAGGTAAATTTGCAATCCGTTAATTTATTTCGAAGCCGCAGACTTTTTGACGTAGACTACGTCTTACGGCAAGGGTAGGGTGTCAAATGAAAATCTAAAATATTGCGACCGTCACGAAAAACCGTACGTTTTGAACGCGAATAACTCGAACAATCCACGATGGATTGGCATAATTTCTTCCTCAATCGGTCGGAAATTTTACCGCGCTCCAATTCAATTGTCAAACATTATTCTCAAACAATAGTAAACTATTGAAAATAACACAAATATAAGGTGATGTCTTATAATGTAATTTTGCAGAGTAAATTTACCAAATTTCCTATCACAGATTTCAAATCGAAGCAAGGAACGTCTTGCATCATCTTCTTCTTCTTTGTGTTAGAGAGGAACTTTAACCAATCATGTCATTCATCTCGCCATGTACGTCTCGCATGCAGCTAAGAACGGTGTAAAACGAACACTAAGGAAAATTTTGCCTCAGTCGATTCATTCCAGTTTTACCAAGCGACACGATCGGACGTGTTTTTCGCTCTCTCGCAGTAAAAGTTTTTTCCCCCGATTTTACCCTCGTCCGCTTTCTCGCGATTGCGTGTTCGATTCGCGATCTATCGCCTGCGCTTGCTCATCTGCTGGTGGTGGCAAAGCAGAAAAAAGTGTTTCAAAGTTTGGAAAAAATTCCCGCTCGACCTTTTGCCGTGGCAATGGGTCGTAAAAATCGACCAACGGCGACATCCGCTCCCGAAACATTACCGCAACCGGGCAGCTCCAAGCGACTGCGCCACGATGACACCGATCCAGTGGATCGTAACGCTCGTCTCCTAGCGAGCAACCAATTCGCAGTACTTCCAGTCCAGGAGGTGCCGAAGAAGGTGAAGGTTCCCCCGCTCTTCACCACATCAAAGGACATTGCTGCACTTAGAACCGAGCTTGCAGCTATCCAAATTCATCCGCTGTACAAGCTGTGCAGTAATGGCACCAAAATTATGTGCTCGACGGAGGCTGACTACCGTGCTGTCGGCGCTCACCTAGTCGCAAAGAAACACGAGTTCTACACTCACGATGCGCCCGGAAGCAAGCCAGGTGATTCTGCGTGGCCTTCCAGAACTCACACCGGAGTCAATTTTTACAGAGCTACAAGCGGCGGCACTAAAGCCTCAGAAGGTGTTCCCCATCAGGCGCCAACAACACGGTAACTACCGGGACCAACTCTATCTGGTGCACCTTGTGAAGGGATCCATCACGATGGCGGAACTGATAAAAACACGGGCCCTTTTCGACGTCATCGTCGAGTGGGACCGGTATCGTCCGAGACAGCGTGACGTGACGCTATGTGGCAACTGCCTTGCGTTCGGCCATGGAACTCGTAACTGCCACATGAAACCGCGATGTGGCAAATGTGCTGGAGCCCACAGCACCAACGATTGTGCCCCGATGGAAGAAGGTGCCCTACCGAAGTGCGCAAATTGTGGCGCAAACCATGAAAGCAGCAATCGGACCTGCCCAAAACGTGCTGAATTCTTGGCGATCCGCAAGAAGTCATCCACCAAATCCCGGCCTGCTCAACGCCGTCCGCCACCTCCGATGAACGAGGAGAACTTCCCGTCACTTCGGTATCAGGTGCCAAACCTACCACCGATCCCATTAAATCAGCGCCAAGCAAACCGCCCGTCAGCTTCCGTGCATAATCGTTTCGCAGCAGCTGCCGCCGCCCCCAACCCGACTCCTCCTCCAGGTTGGGGCAATCCAAGTTGCAGTACTTCAACGCAACCACCCGTCGATGGACAGCTCTACGACTCGGAGCAAATGATGGAGTTCGTGCAAGAGCTCTATCGCCAACTACGTTCCTGCCGCTCCAAGGAGGAACAGCTCAAAGCCACCACGTCCGTGACGATGAAATTTATTTTCAAACATGGACCGTAAACGCACCATCAGCATCCTCAACTGGAATGCTTGTTCCATCCGGAACAAAACTCTTGAGCTCGGTGACTTCCTTAACAGGAAGGCCATTGACATCGCCATCGTCACCGAGACACACCTAAAACCGGAAATCAGCATCGTCATCCCAGGATACCGGATTGTGCGACTTGATCGTAGTGGCTCTAGTGGAGGAGGAGTCGCGATTGCCCTGCACTACAACATCAACTGCCATCTGCTTCCGAGTTTTCAGCTGCAGTCCATCGAAGCCATCGGAGTCGAGGTTGAAACTCCTGTCGGCCCAATCACCATCATCGCGGCCTATTGTCCCAAGCAAGCCAGTACCAACAACGGAACAACAACGGCCCTGCGAAACGACATCCGTAAGCTAACTCGGAGGCAGGGGCAGTTTATCATCGCCGGCGACCTTAATGCGAAACACGAAGCCTGGGGGAACACTCGGCGGAATCGGAACGGAATTATTCTACAGGAAGACCTGGAAGAGGGACATTACACCGTCCTGGGCCCGGATACTCCCACCCGGTTGAGCCGATCCGGGGTCCAATCGACATCTTCCTCACCAACATGGGGAACAACATCGCCCAGCCGGTCGTGCACCAGGAGCTCAGCTCGGACCACTATCCGGTGGTGGCTGAAGTCGGGTCCTCGGTCAACCGGCATCGAATCACCAGACGGAACTACCATCGCGCCAGTTGGGAGAGGTTTCGACAACACGTTGACGACAACATCGATTTCGACATGCACCTTGATTCCGTTGATGACATCGAGCGGCAGCTGCAGAGCATCGAGCAAGCGATCTCCCAGGCCCGGGAGCAACACGTACCGGTGATTGATCAGGTGAGTGACTCTGTACCCATTGATAGACCCACTAAAGAACTTATTCAATTGCGCAACGCCATTCGAAGGCAATACCAGCGAACTGGTTTGCCAACGCTTAAACGTCACTGTAATCGAGCGACCAAAATTATTAAGGCCAGAATGGTGGACCTTAAAAATAACAATTTTGCCGACAAGATCCGCTCTCTCCTAGATTGTGCTAAGCCGTTCTGGAAGATGACAAAAATTTTAAAAACTAAGCCAAGGCCCATTCCACCGTTGATCCCATTAGACAGCAATAGCTCTAAGGATCGGTTGATAACTCCCGCAGAGAAGGCTGCTGAGATAAGTCAACACTTCGTCAGCTCCCATAATCTGGGACAAAACATCGTCAGTCCACATGAAGCTGCCGTTAGCGCCCTTATTACTAACATCCATCTAAGCCCCAACGACTTCACAGAGGAGTTGGAGATCTCAGCTGACGAATTGTTGGCTTATATCAAATGCTCAAAGAACATGAAGGCCCCAGGTTTCGATAACATCCTGAACTTGGAGCTCAAGCAACTGAGCCCCCACTTCTATAATCATCTGGCGATGGTTTTCAATCATTGCCTCCGACTTGGCTACTTCCCCTCGTGTTGGAAGTCAGCCAAAGTCATACCCATCCAGAAACCTGGGAAAGATCCTTCATGTTCCAAGAGCTATAGGCCCATCAGCCTTCTCTCAGGATTATCCAAGCTATTTGAGAAAGCGATCCACCGTCGGCTTCTTTCATCTGCCGACGAGCTGAACATCTTGCTTGACGAACAATTTGGCTTCCGACGTGGTCGGTCGACTATCCACCAACTTAATCGAGTCAGTAACATCCTCAGACGGAACAAGTCTGTTTCGAAATCATCTGTCATGGCACTTCTCGACATCGAGAAGGCCTTTGATAACGTGTGGCATGATGGCCTGGTGTACAAGCTGCATCGATACAATCTTCCCATCTATCTGGTGAAGATAATTAAAAACTATCTGACGGACAGGACATTCCGTGTTTCGTTGCATGGTGCAGTTTCCGGTAGTCAGGAGATCTCTGCCGGTGTTCCGCAGGGAAGTATATTAGGTCCACTTCTGTTCAATCTATTCACCTCGGATATACCCCCGCTCCCTGAAAATGGATCTCTGTCGTTGTTCGCCGATGATACCGCAGTCGTCCACAATGGTAGGGTAATAAGAGCGCTTGCCGCGAAACTGCAGTGAAGCCTGAATGTTCTGTCAGAATACTTCACTGAATGGAAGATTTGTATCAATGTGGCGAAGACCCAGGTCATCTTATTTCCACACTCCAACTCTCCTAGACTTGTTCCGTCTGAGGATTGTAAAATAAGCCTAAACAACACAACGGTGGAATGGGCTTAATCAGCTGTCTATCTTGGCGTTACCATAGACAGCAAGCTTATTTTCAGGGAACAGGTTGACAAAACTGTCACAAAGTGTAACGTTCTGTTGAAGCTACTGTACCCATTGATCAACAGAAGGTCTACATTATCCCTGAAAAACAAGCTTGCTGTCTACAAGCAAATCATACTTCCAGTCATTGAGTACGGCATGCCAATCTGGGAGAGTTGCGCAAAAACACATCACCTGAAACTTCAGCGTGTTCAAAACAAGTTCCTCAGGATGATCCTGAACACCCCTCCGAGGACAAGAACATCTGAGGTCCACCCTCTGGCCGAAATAAAAATGCTCGACGATCGCTTTAGTGAGTCTATTAATCGGTACAGGGCACGCTGCCTGACATCGGATCACCAGATCATCCGGAATCTGGTTCCCCACCCCTAGGATTTTCAAATTGTAGTTTTAGTTGTAGATTAGGTAGGTTATCAAATTTTAAAACTATCAATGCCCCAAGGGCTGAACTGAAAATTGAATGTAAAACACATAGCACACTAAACACACCAAACACAGAAAATTAAAAATTAAACAAAGCTGAAGAGCCCAATGGGCTGAAACACTTAAAATGTTAAAATTAGTATATAAGACAAATGAATTGGAAATATAAAACATGTTAAGCTAAAAAAGCCTCAGTCGATTGGCAGCATTGAAGCTGTGCGGAGCTGTTCCCTGATAGCTGGTCGAAGGCAGCGGGTCGCAGCTGCTTCGTTCGTCCGGCAGCGGAGCTGGTCGCAGAGGCAGCTGGTAGTCGCGTAGCAGATGGTAGTCGCGTAGCAGCTCGTGGTGGTAAGTATCAAGGCGATGTTTGCAGTGTGCAAACAGCGATTGTCGCGATGAGGTAAAATGGCGGATTATGGGGGCGAACAATCGCGTCGGTTTGTGCAAGCCGCCATCTTACCTCGTCGTGGTGATTGTTTCGCCGCGACTTCGAAAACTCTGCTGTGTTGGGGAAAGCGTCCTTGGAGGCGAGCAACAGTAGGTGGAAATAATCTGTCCTTTTGAGAACAATAAATTGAAATAAAAGAGTTGTTTATTAAAGAACTAATCTTAAATTTAGTTCGGTGCTCGATGGAGGGCGAGCCGTCGGTAAAAAATTTACCTAGCTGGTTGGCGCAATCCATAAATTGATAATCTGTCCTTTTGAGGACAACCAATTTAATTAAAAGAGTTGTTTATACAAGAATTAAACTTTGTGCGCCTTACATGGTGCCGATTCGTTTACCGTAACTGCAAAAACGCCTCCATGGAGGGCGAGCCGTCGGGAAAATTTTACACAGCTGGTTGATGCAATCCACTAATAAATAATCTGTCCTTTTGAGGACAACCAATCCAGTTCAGAGAGTTGTTTATATAAGAATTAAATTAATATTTCGTTCAGTTTGTGCGCCATTTAATCTAGTGTCGATTTGTTCGTCACGACTGCAAAAACGCGACTGTTTGTGGGAGAGCCTCCATGGAAGGCGAGCAGGACAATTCTCGACGGTGAAAACAATTTCCTAGCTGGTTGGTGCAACCCGCGATGAATCAATAAATCAATTCGATTTCTAATTTAAGAGAATTATTTGAATAAGAGTTTATCTTACACTTCGGTCGATTGGCGGTCATATTGGTTTTTGCCAAGTAGTTACTAGGCAACAGTGTGCTATGCAGTGGATCCATAAAATCAGTGAAAATAAATCAAAGCCTTCCTTTTTACTTAACATGTTTTATATTTCCATTCATATGTCTTACATACAATTTTTACATTATAAGTGTTTCAGCCCATTGGGCTCTTCAGCTTTATTTAATTTTTGTGTTTGTTGTGTTTGAAATGTTTATGTTTTACATGAAATATTCCGTTCAGCTCTTGGACCATTGTTAGTTTTAAAATTTAATCAAAGCCTGCCAGTGCTTTGATTTATTTTCACCGAAAAATACTACAAGATACAAATCCATCTTGGCTACTTTCAATTTAATATTCTGTAACCGTTCGGAGAATACTCACGAGGTTTCTTCTTTAACAAGATGGCTTTAGCGCCACTCCTGCAAGCAGGAGGCCACCTGTCGTTTGGTATTTGCCCGACCTTTTGAGACAGTCACCTCAGGGGACTCGTGAACGGCTATTAGCTCCAAGGCTCAAACACTATTGAAATAACCGCTAAATAGAAAAAACGCCAATAAATCCTGCTTGATTTCCCCCCTCTGAACCTAAATAAATAAAACCCAAACTTAAACTCGCTCAATCTGAATGAGCTAACCGGAACGGAAGAAGAGAAGCCTGATATTGATGACAACGGAACGGAAAACGAAAACGGATCTCAGGAGGAGTCAATTCTATCGGACCTGCCCAAAACGAAAATTAATTCAAACTCAGTACTTCAAATCACAAATAATCAAATAAATTTATTTCCCGGTTACTCGCGACTCATTCGGGTTGGACAGAACATTCGGTTACGGGAAAAATTCACTGGGAAACAATCATGGCCATGAAAAAGGTTTCCACATACCTGCGCAGGTTTTTGGTGAGTTCTCGATGACAGGCTGATGCCGGCGGGGTACTGGCGACTCAGATGGCGACGACAACGATGTAGATGGCGACGAATCCCGATGATGATGGCGGGGTCGAAACCTGACCGCTGTCTCTGCTGAAATGGCGTCCAGCGATGGCAGACGAACTCGGGGAGTATGGCCGAAATACAGATGCGGAGGGAGTGGCGGCTGGACGGAAAGCTTCCGATTTTAAATTCGTCGAGAGCGTCCGGAATTGACCATCTCCCTCAATATAGAAGCCCGCTTTCCCAAGCGACCCGGCTTCGCGTACCTTTCCGCTATGACCGAGCGGGGTTAAGGGAGACTCCTATATTTCGGATAAGGTCCGATTTGGTGTCCGACACTTGGCTACGGATCACTAAACCGCGCTCTCGGTAACCTTTCCACAGGGGTTGTAACTTTTTGTGGAATTCCGATGGATTATTGGCGTCCGTCGGGTATAATTTCGCACAGTCGTCTTGCGAACTTCACTCCCCTCCGTTTAACTACCTTGAAAGGCGGGCCTTAGCGGACTCCCGAGCTCAACTTGTGCGATCCGTGCTTCACGGACAAAACTTGGTGATGATCGTTGACACAGAAACCCTATACGTGGATCTCAAACTCCAGCCCGTACACAAAAAGCGCCTGAGCGCTGGAATGTCCAACGCGAATGATACGTTTTAGACTCATGTAAAACTTTAATATGGCTTGAATAAATAATTACCTTTTTTGGTACGTTTAACAAATTGCGTATCTCGAGAAGATATCGCTTTACCGGTCTCACAGACCGGAGACTACGTATACTCAAATTGACTAAAAAGAATTAAAAATTCGATGTAAGCACTTCACAAGAGAAATTCACTCTTCCCATTGAGTACCTTTGGTACGTATCTCTTAGAACAACGTTTCACTTATTTAGATAAAGACTTTCAAAACTACGCGATAACTTCTGTTCTCCAGCCGGTATCGTTGCGAAATGATCGAGCTTAAATCCTCTTGACACTAAGAAATGTTGATCAAACAATTATCTTTTATGAATAATCAAAGCGCCAGCAAACAATCCGCATGGCGAATAAAGATTCCTTTTGGCTTTTCTCCTTGTTTCGTCAAGATGGTTATTTCATAGTTTGGAGCCATTGTTGCATTTCTTATTTTTATAGCATTCAACTTAGCCGAGACACAAACCAGTCGACATGCAAAATAAATGTGTGGCGAATCTAACCTAACCTATTTTGTCAATATTTACATTTGATAAACGATTCAAATCTTATCAAACCTAATTTAACCTAATTCATAATAATTCTAAATAATTCAAACGAATGAACCTGAACCAAAAAATACTACACAACGTCCATTCGATGGTCTTGGTTGTTCAGCACTGTGGGGTTGAGCTGCGACTGGTATGTCTCGCATCCTTGATCTCCACGACGTGTTACCTGGCAAGTCCTCCCTTCTGGGAGTATCGCTTGCTGCTTCGAGCTGATGGAGTTCTCCTCTGTTTCCCTGACTTGGCCTGTAAAACATTGAATCGTTGGCATCGATTTTGTGGTTTATCTCGATTAGATCCTCTAAAGTCTCGATTTCAAGCACCGAGAGTTTCGAGCGATAATACGGACGCATGTTTTCCCATATTAGTTCGAACAACGTTTCTGAGGAGAACGGGCGCTGTAAACATTGATTCAATTTCTCGACCTCCGTTACATAGGCTATGAAGGTTTCACCTTTTTTTTGACGTAATTCCCTTATCTGAGCTCGTATCCCTCGGTCTCTGTTCGGGTTTCCATACCTAAAGCGAATCTCATTCTCAAACCTCCTCCAACTGGTGAGATGAGTTTCCCTCGTGAACCACCAGTCGTAAGCTTCCCCCTTCAATATACGATGGATGTTCCTGAGAAGCTCATGCTTAGAGACACCTTCATGACGCGCCAGTTTCTGAATTCTACTCAGAAAATCTTCAACCTGAATCGACCTACTGTCTCCCGAAAAATTCAAATCCCAGTTCTCCACTCTTGACTTCCTAAATTGTTTCTGGCAATACTCAGAATCCGTTGTCGATGACGAACGTCGGCGATCTCTAAACCCTCGCCTACCTCTTTCTCTCGACCTAACTGTCCTATGCAAATTATCATAAACTCGTTCATCCTCTGAGTCTGTCTGGCTATATTTTCCTCTAGTCTTCCCTACGCTATGTTCTGTATTGACCTCTCTGTATCTACTCTTCCTTTCTTGACTTCCATTTTTACATGACATCTGGCACTTATTGCTCTCCGGCGCCCATGCATCATGCTTGTTTTTGTCCCGTCTAACTACTTCCTTGACTTCCCTGTGCGATTTCCGGCTCTTATTGCGCTCCGGCGACCATCCATCACTGCTGTCACTAGAGTCTCTACTTCTCCTCTCTTCTTTTCTATCTCTCTTTTCATAGTCGCTATGGGTCTTCTGGCTCTTAACGCTCTTCGGCGGCCATTCGACATGCTTATTTTTATCCCGTCTAACTACTTCCTTGACTTCCCTGTGTGATTTCCGGCTCTTAGTGCGCCCCGGCGACCATCCATCACTGCTGTCACTAGAATCTCTAATTCTCCTCTCTTCTTTCCTATCTCTATTTCCATAGTCGCTATGGGTTTTCTGGCTCTTAACGCTCTTCGGCGGCCTACTGCCATAGTTGACAATTCTATTTTCATCCTCACTTTCATCCTTCTTACCGACTTTTTGTATAGATTTCCACCTCTGAAACTCTTTCCATTCAGTTTCAAATTTCTTTTCCTCCATTTGCTTTTCATCTTTTGCTGCATCCTTATCCTTCTCTCCGTCGTCCTTATCCTGTACAACCTCTTTTTTATCTTTGTCCGATTCTCCTATTCCCGATTCTTCACGAACTTTCTGACTCCAACTACTTAAAATCTCCTCGATCCTACCGCATACTTTTACTTGATCTTCTTTCTCATCTTCGTCTTTTGCATCCGCTGAATGGGCTCGAATTAAGTAGTGCCGTAGTCTTGATACTAACGCATGATCAAAGCGTTTCTTCAAAGCTTCCACTATCGCATTCACGTTCTTTTCTATAACAAAAACTTCATCCTTGAACCTATGTGTGCCTCTACAACTGATTCTTGCTTTCTTCTCGTTCAACAACAAGCTACGCAAAAATCTCTTCTTATCATCTAACGTTTCTCGCCGATCAACCGTCTGTCCACGTAAGTTCAAATCAAAATCAACCTCTTCTTCCACCAAATGCTCTGAGGTTGGCAAAATATACGGACCACTCATTTTGAGAATTATCCAATATTAAAAATCAGCTCCTAAATTCAAAAATCAAACTATAAATTTCAACGGCAAGCTATTAGAAATATAATCCAATAATATAATTACAAATTCCCGAACCACTAAAATTCCCTATAAATCTTACCCTAAAGTTTCAAACTTAAATTCACTTTTAATTCTAACCTTAAAATCCAATCACCATAATTCAGTTCGCTATAAATCGTACCCTATAATTTCAAACTTTAATCTACTATCAAAAACTAATCCTAAAAAACAAAATTCAATTCAATATTCAAAGGAAATAATCCTCTCAATGGAAATGATTTCCAAAACTTTGACGTTGGGCGCCAATGCAACCGTTCGGAGAATACTCACGAGGTTTCTTCTTTAACAAGATGGCTTTAGCGCCACTCCTGCAAGCAGGAGGCCACCTGTCGTTTGGTATTTGCCCGACCTTTTGAGACAGTCACCTCAGGGGACTCGTGAACGGCTATTAGCTCCAAGGCTCAAACACTATTGAAATAACCGCTAAATAGAAAAACGCCAATAAATCCTGCTTGATTTCCCCCCTCTGAACCTAAATAAATAAAACCCAAACTTAAACTCGCTCAATCTGAATGAGCTAACCGGAACGGAAGAAGAGAAGCCTGATATTGATGACAACGGAACGGAAAACGAAAACGGATCTCAGGAGGAGTCAATTCTATCGGACCTGCCCAAAACGAAAATTAATTCAAACTCAGTACTTCAAATCACAAATAATCAAATAAATTTATTTCCCGGTTACTCGCGACTCATTCGGGTTGGACAGAACATTCGGTTACGGGAAAAATTCACTGGGAAACAATCATGGCCATGAAAAAAGGTTTCCACATACCTGCGCAGGTTTTTGGTGAGTTCTCGATGACAGGCTGATGCCGGCGGGGTACTGGCGACTCAGATGGCGATGACAACGATGTAGATGGCGACGAATCCCGATGATGATGGCGGGGTCGAAACCTGACCGCTGTCTCTGCTGAAATGGCGTCCAGCGATGGCAGACGAACTCGGGGAGTATGGCCGAAATACAGATGCGGAGGGAGTGGCGGCTGGACGGAAAGCTTCCGATTTTAAATTCGTCGAGAGCGTCCGGAATTGACCGTCTCCCTCAATATAGAAGCCCGCTTTCCCAAGCGACCCGGCTTCGCGTACCTTTCCGCTATGACCGAGCGGGGTTAAGGGAGACTCCTATATTTCGGATAAGGTCCGATTTGGTGTCCGACACTTGGCTACGGATCACTAAACCGCGCTCTCGGTAACCTTTCCACAGGGGTTGTAACTTTTTGTGGAATTCCGATGGATTATTGGCGTCCGTCGGGTATAATTTCGCACAGTCGTCTTGCGAACTTCACTCCCCTCCGTTTAACTACCTTGAAAGGCGGGCCTTAGCGGACTCCCGAGCTCAACTTGTGCGATCCGTGCTTCACGGACAAAACTTGGTGATGATCGTTGACACAGAAACCCTATACGTGGATCTCAAACTCCAGCCCGTACACAAAAAGCGCCTGAGCGCTGGAATGTCCAACGCGAATGATACGTTTTAGACTCATGTAAAACTTTAATATGGCTTGAATAAATAATTACCTTTTTTGGTACGTTTAACAAATTGCGTATCTCGAGAAGATATCGCTTTACCGGTCTCACAGACCGGAGACTACGTATACTCAAATTGACTAAAAAGAATTAAAAATTCGATGTAAGCACTTCACAAGAGAAATTCACTCTTCCCATTGAGTACCTTTGGTACGTATCTCTTAGAACAACGTTTCACTTATTTAGATAAAGACTTTCAAAACTACGCGATAACTTCTGTTCTCCAGCCGGTATCGTTGCGAAATGATCGAGCTTAAATCCTCTTGACACTAAGAAATGTTGATCAAACAATTATCTTTTATGCCTAATCAAAGCGCCAGCAAACAATCCGCATGGCGAATAAAGATTCCTTTTGGCTTTTCTCCTTGTTTCGTCAAGATGGTTATTTCATAGTTTGGAGCCATTGTTGCATTTCTTATTTTTATAGCATTCAACTTAGCCGAGACACAAACCAGTCGACATGCAAAATAAATGTGTGGCGAATCTAACCTAACCTATTTTGTCAATATTTACATTTGATAAACGATTCAAATCTTATCAAACCTAATTTAACCTAATTCATAATAATTCTAAATAATTCAAACGAATGAACCTGAACCAAAAAATACTACACAACGTCCAACGTTACAATTCTTAGCTTGAGAGTTTGTTTGATTGGGAGTTTCGTTTCAAATTGTCGATTGACAGCCAGTGGTATCAGCAAAACTTGTTTTCCCTTCGTCGCATACCTTAAAACACACAAATTCCCTATCGCGGAAACCATTTTCGATGTCGAACATGATATTTATTCCGAATCAACATTCTCTGTAAATTCCAATTAGTAGTGTGTTATAAACAGTCGTTTTGTTGTGTTAACGATTCGCTTTGGATGGAGTCCTACCTCTAGGAAGAAAAACATACGGGAAATCCTCCAAAACGACCATGCTCCGATGCCGAGCGAGCTCGTAGTTATCGAGCAAAATTGAAAGCAGCAAGAGGTAATGCGTTGCCAACAACTAGTTGGGACGCTGGAGAAGGTCCTTCAACTCGAGGTAGGAAATTGATATTTATTAAATTTAAATCAATTTGACAAAGTGCATGTCATCATAGCAATTGAATATCTCTCTATGTTACCGCTCCCTGTCTTAATAAATTTCAACATAGAGGGATTCCATCCAGAATGTGCCGGAAATCCCAAAAATCATACCCGATCATCATTGATTTGGATGAAACTTGGCACATGAGTTCGGTACGTTGGAAAAAAAAATTCCACTGGTGTTAAGATAATTTGGGTTCAAGAGTAACTTTTGAGATGGGCGTATGTGTTTTTTCCAACATTTTACTTGAAAAATCGTAGTTCAAAAACCATTACATTTAGAGAAAAACTTTATACAAAGGAATTGTAGGGAACTAGAAAGCCTTTCTTAAAAAAATATACACAGAAAAAAAAATTTTTTTTTCATCAAGAAAAATCAAAAATAATTACTAAAAATAAAATATCTAAAAAAACATATTTTTAATATTTTTTTAATTTGTTGTATGGAAACTTGAGGAAAAAAGACACGTTTTGAAAAAAACTCTAGGATGGACGCTCTTATAATAAAAAAGTTTTTTAAATAGCAAACTTTGGTGTATATTTCAAATTTTGGTTATTCATTCTTATAAATAGATTTTGATGTTATAATATGGTTTTGGAGATTATTACAAACAATAATGATCATAATGATAAACCACGTAAACGCAACCGTTTTCAAGATATTTCTGATTTTCTTTCAATAAAATTTCAAAACCTCAAAAAATACGCCCTTTTCATAAATTACTCGTGATATTAAAACAACAATAGCTAACGATTGTTTCTCTTGTGTTTTTAGCCTTTTTAAAACACATGTATGTGCCTCTTACTTACTCTTAACAGCTCGTCGATTGAAAAAGCTTCACTTAAAGTTATAAGACAAAAATAATGAATTATGGTTGGATTTATATTTATATATACCATTTATTAGTCTCGGTCATTGATAATATTACATAAACATTATATAAACTATTGATTGCTTTTATATATATTATGAATCCTGCCTTCTTCGTCATTCGAAAACAGTTTTACAAAAACTTCGTTTTCTGAAATTGGAACGAATGAGTGGTACTTTTGTGTACCTGCAATCGTTTTAGTCTGTCGGTAAATTTCATTCCATTCTGCTACCCCCTGTTCATACTCTTCATGTGATACATAACAAAACGACATTTTTGTTAAACAATCATCACTTTTTGGTTCGCCCATTCGAATAACTCTAATGCACTTTTTATAGGGTGTTCATGTTGTACAGCAAGGCTTGCATATCTTGCCATTCGTTTTAATGTACCACCAATTGCATCGCAAGGTCCCTTACCGTGGGATGTTGCGAAAAAATGCCATTCAGCATCAATATTGTATTTCTTTTTAAACTTACAAAGGCTTGCAAAGTTCTTCCTATTTTTATATTGGGATGCTGCCCCGTCAGACATAAACGTAGCTTTCTTTACTTTAATGTTTGTTTGCAAAAAGCTTATTAGTTTTGAAATAAACACCTGCACCGCAATCGTATCATGTTTCAACACTTCTGAGATAACAATGAAACTGATATTTTTAAGTATTCCAGATTCCGTGTAATAAATGACAAAAGGGTGAATAGTGGCTTGCTCATTACTCCAATAACTACTTTGAACAGCATCTTGAAAAACAAATGAATAATTTTCAGAAAAATCACAAATCATTATTACTTCGCCGTCTTTAAGACAACTTTTATAATCTCTCAAGAAACTAGACTGCTGAGATTTGACAAAATCGTGGGATACTAATTGTTCCAACTTTTCACAAAAATAAGCAATAAATTCATCAATTGGTTTAACAAGTGTCTCTAAACTACATCTATCAGTTGAAATCCATTGCTCAAAAGATATTTCAACTAAACCACGTTTTTCTAATTTGTCTGTTAAACTACTCTCAAAATCTGAAAAGCCTGGACATCGTTCGCATTCACGGAGGTAACATTTTTTAGTTCTAGTTGATGAGTTACATAATATTTCTTCAAAACACAATTTATAATCATTCTCGAATGAATATTTTCTAAGACCATGAAGCATCAAGTTAATGTTCTCATGAATGGTGCAAATACAAATGTTATGAGAACCTGTGCTGCCAAGTAATTTGCAATGCTTTGGTCTTAGTGCTGCAAAAGAGCTAAACCCAACAGCATTTTGATGCATCTCTTGAAATTTAATGAAAGCTTCTCTTAATGAACAAACTAAAAGGCGCTTTTGAATATGAACCCTCTTACCTTCACTCCTCACTGAAACGTAGTCGTTCATACCAGGGGTTGCTCGTGTAATCTCATCACTGTCGTAAAATTGCAAAATTTGGTTTTTTATTTCCGGGTTCAGACCGTGTCCCAGCTTTTCGTTAGGGGCAGCTAAAACACCTTCGTGCTTTGCAAGGAATTTAGCTTGTGATACGATGTACTTGTTTGTTATTCCAAATTCTGCCATTACTCTTTGATTTGTCCAAGATTGTGGTAAAACCGAAAGTTTCCTTACTTGATCGTCCCTCGAAGTTTCTGGATCAGCATACCGGTCCTTTAGCTGCGCGATTATTTCGTCATATTCGGCTGCTTTCACTTTCAATTGTTCCAGGTCATCCTCCTCCGCTTGATCCCCAAATATGTGTGTCCGAATGCCGTTTGAAACATCTTTGAACTTTTTGCGGGCATAATTTACGTTCAGGAACTTTTTAGCCGATATTGGCGAAACGTTGATTCCAGCTACGCCCTTGTTAAATAGCTCAATATTATGGCGCCTTGAATAATCTTGCACACTGCTATCAGATGGCACTGACATTAATGATATTGCCGATGGCGTTTCCTCGAGACCATACAAGTCTACTTGCCGTGATGTAGGTGGTAGTGGATCCATAATGTTAGTAATTGATGGTTTCTCACTAGGCTCCGAAATTCCGAAATTGCAGCATGGGATTGTTCCGTTCTATTTAAATGCAAACGACAATTATCACAAATCATCAAAGAAGTGTCCAAATGTGTTTTGCCCATAAACTTGAGTTTTTTGACATTTTGTTCGGTTAATTTACGAAGGTTTTTTGAGCACCGTTTAGTGGGAAACGGCATACAACACTTCTTCATGTTAAACTCCATTTTCAGTTCACTCAGATAGATTTTACTGATGAATGCGACTATGTATGAGCATATATATTGGCTGTGGTACCTTTGGAAATGCAGGTATAAAACATCTCTGGTAGTTTACAGGCAGCGTACATTAGCTGTTTTTTTATGAGAAGATATACCTGACATACGTTATAGCTGCTATTTGTCTACCTACCTTAAACAATATGTGTTACTTTCATCGCTACATCACCGAACTGTTCGGAGTGTAGTTTTCACACACTACACCCGACCTCTAACATCGTTGGAGCTTGGCAAAATAGTCAGCAGTTCGATTAATATGCTTCTTCTATATGACCCTCCGCATAATTCCATCATCTGTCCATTTCACACTTGTCGCCCCTGCGACATCTATCTCGCTGTTACTTTCATCGCTTTAGCAAATTCGCTCCCTTCATTCTCTGAGCGGCCCGACCGATACAGCCATAAAACAATTATAAATATATTGATTGCAATATTAAAACAATAGTGCTATTTATCTTGTTCTTTTCAAATGAGTCTTCTTATCAACCTGATATCAAAAGGAAAGAGGACATTAGAGTAATGTGAACGTTATAATATGAAGATCTTGGAAAATTTATCATTTCTGGTGGAAATCTCGATTAACTTAAGAAAACAGCGAATTTTCTGAGGTTTTTTCATTCTATTGAAATAAAATCGGAAAAATCTCGAAAACGGTTGCGTTCAGGTGATTTATCATTATAATCATAATTGTTTTTAATGATCTCCAAAATCATATTGTATAATTAATTTTCATTTATAATAATGAATAACCAAAATTTGAAATATGCACCAAAGTTCGCTCTTCGGAAAACTTTTTTATTATAAGAGCGTCCATCCTAGAGTTTTTTTCAAAACGTGTCTTTTTTCTCAAATTTCCACAAAACAAATTTGAAAAATATTAAAAATATGTTTTTTTTTATATTTGATTTTTAGTATTTATTTTCGATTTTTCTTTATGAAAAAAAATTTTTTTTTTTCAGTGTACATTTTTTTTACAAAGCCTTTTTAGTTCTCTACAACTCCCCCATATAAAGTTTTTCTCTAAATGTAATGGTTTTTGAACTACGATTTTTCAAGTAAAATGTTGGAAAAAAAACATACACCCATCTCAAAAGTTACTCTTGAATCCAAATAATCTTAACACCAGTGGATTTTTTTTTTTCAACATACCGAAGACGTGTACCAAGTTTCATCAAAATCGAAGATAGTTGAGTTTGGTGACCGACCGATTTGGCGTGGAATCAGTCCATAGTATTATTTGTTTTCTGGTGATGACATGCGCCGCGTGCTTTTACAACATACAAACCTACAAATGATATCGATACAACTAATGCGCTGAACATATTTTAATGCGTGATTATTTTCTCAGGTGTATATTTTATATTTATAAGAATTTATCATATATTAACCAACCTTTTCTCCCATACCCATTGCAAAGAATAATGATATTTTATATAACTCACTCTCTTTCTTCTGCGAGATCTAATATATTTATATATATATTTCGATTTCCTTAACGTTTAAGCCGTAATGGATTCACTAATATACCTGATATTCACATAGAAACATGAATTATAATTTCAGTCAAGTTAAGTCAATGGATATGGATATCATTAAGGATTCTTGTTCGAACGAATTTCAGTAAAGTTTATTTATTCCATCGCTCCAAGTACGGCCACGTTGCTCTTTTCGATTTTCATTTCACCAGGTATGATTTAGTAATAGATATCTTAGTTTGTTTGTTTGTTTGATATATTGTTCAACACTTTATATATGTTTTTGTCAGGTCTCACAATCAAACATATTAAATATTTTATTGCACGCAACCTGGTGAAATACATCAGAAAAGGTATGCCGGTTATTGTGACTGGCAATTTTAACATCATTGTTCCAAAGTCAGTTAAAAATTTTATTTTCCCTAACAGAACCTCAACTATCTTCTAGGCCTTAAAGATAGTCCATCGTAAAACGTGCAACCGTGGCCGTGTCATCATTTGAACCAAAAGGCACTTTTCAGGGCCACCAAAGAGTTATAAAGAGTGTACAAGAGAATTTTCCCACGCACTGACTTCATAAAACGAAACGGCCCTTTTCAGGGCCACCAAATAATATTTCAAGAGCGTACAATAGAATTTTCTTACATACTGGCTTCAAAACGCTGGTCTAATGTCCTATAATAGCCGCACCCGCCATATTGTGACTTAAACTGCTTCTATCGGTAAGGGTAAGCGACCGGCACGAATATTGAAACCCTTTTAACGCTGGTCCCAAGCTCAATAATGCGCCCCTAATAATGAACTCACATGAACACACTCTCAAATATTCTGTCAAAATAACACAGCAAATCAAAACAAGGGCGCAATTATGTACAGCAAGGTGCTCACTTCAAGGTGTATTTCGGACCAAGGGGTTCTACAACAGTGAACCAATTTCAAATCGCTAGTTGCATATTGATTGTTGGTTTAACGTAGTCTACGTCAACCAGTCGTGTCTTGTACACAACCCCACTGATTTTTTTTTATTTCTTTTTTAAAGTCCTATTTTTTCTGGCAACATGGAGGCAAAGATCGAGGATGCCATTCTAGAATAATAGAGACCCGGGAGGGTAACATGAGAAAAGATATTCCTGCAGATGAACGGTTGTTTAAGAGACCAAAAAAGGTGAAAATAGTACTTCCAGTTGGGATTTATGACACGGCAGCGGTATTTGCAGCTCTAACCGGGAACGCACAGAATTGAAAACAAATTTCAAGTGGAATGGAGCAGTGTTTTCCACTCCATCAATATATTTTACAAGAGGGCAGAGACAATATAGCCCGTGAAATAATAACAACTTTTCCACATTTTCTCGGTTACGATGGAGCGATGGTAAGATCTTTTACCCCAATACACACATTGCTAAAACAAAGCAATAACAGTCAATAATATAGGGCCACCTAGAATAATGAGTGCAGCGAAGCGTTTTGATCGAAGACATGGCTTACCTCTCAAAACGCCCGTAGGTCCTTAGGAATCTGTTAAATGATGTAGTCGCATCGTGTCATGTGACGCGTTTACTCTTGTGTTGGAGGCACCTTGGAGAACCTATACTACAAGGTTTGTTTTAGACCATTTGAATGTGAATTAAAGCATTATGAATTGACACTCGTAGCTTTGCCACTAAGTTCATCTTAATTTATGAGCTAGTACTAACTCGTCTTATGACTAGTCAAAACATTCCACTAAACTAACTGAAACTTAATTTCGTTCAATAAAACATTTTATGCTAATCAACAGGTTCAGCAGGCATACGAACGTCTGCATACAAACTACAACAGGCAAGCTAATATGGATTCATTTCTATCGATATGATTGCTTATGGATCAAGGCGGTTGGAATAATGTCACCGATAGTAATATACATTGATTACATAAACTCAGAGCCGGAAAAGGGTCAAGTCTGATAATCCTTTTCTCACACTATCACTTCGAAACTTTCCACCGTTTAGCTTTTATCCGGCGAATACAAATATTCATACGAGGCTAGAAATCTCGTTATGAAAATCTGATTGCGTTTATCAATTGACATCTCTCGTCCGGTTCTGTAATAAAATGTTGAATGTTGCATGCTAACAGTAGATAGTTTGACAATTATGGATGTACCTTTTAAATTGGAGAATTTTTACTATGTGAATACTATTTAAATTTGTTATTCAGTTGTAATTTTAGGAAAATATTCCTAGCATGTATAGTTAATAATATGTGTCAACATGATATTGATAGAATTATTTTTAAAGATTATTTTTAAAGATTCGTGTTCGACAATGGAAGAGACAATTGCTGCACCGTTAATAAGATGGATAAAAGTATGACTTTCAATCGACTTTATTTATATTATCGTTAATATGTATTTTCTTCCAATTTTATTACAGCCGGATCCCGGAAAAACGGATCTGTAAGTAATAAGTATCGCCACCATAACGATGACAGAAAAAGCTCCCCACATTATCTGCGTGGCAGAGCCGTGCAACGAAGGCAGTCTGTATGTAGTATTCAGCGGAAATACTATTGCGTGTGATCGATCCGCCTCGAGGGCTATCGATGTTTTGCTTAAAATATTCGATGTTTTTGCTTTACAAATTCCACCGTTGTTGAGAAAATTCCACGAAATTGTTTCTTTTGACGTAGACTACGTCTTACGGCAAGGGTAGGGTGTCAAATGAAAATCTAAAATTTTGTGACCGTCACGAAAAACCGTACGTTTTGTACGCGAATAACTCAAATAATCCACGATAGATTTACATGATTTCTTCTTCAATAGGTCGGAAATTTTACCGCGCTCCAGTTCAATTGTCAAACATTATTCTCAAACAATAGTAAACTATTGAAAATAACGCAAATATAAGTTGATGTCTTATTATGTCATTTTGCAGAGTAAATTTACCAAATTTCCTATCACAGATTTCAGATCGAAGCAAGGAACGTCTTGCATCATCTTCTTCTTCTTTGTATTAGAGAGAGACTTTAACCAATCATGTCATTCGTCTCTCCATGTACGTTTCGCACGCAGCTGAGAACGGTGTAAAACGAACACTAAGGAAAATTTTGCCTCAGTCGTTTGGCAGCATTGAAGCTGTGCGGAGCTGGTCGCAGGCAGCTGCTTCATTCGTCCAGCAGCGGAGTTGGTCGCAGAGGCAGCTGGTGATCGCGTAGCAGCTGGTGGTGAGATGTACCAAGGCTCTCCCAAACACCGATCGTCGCGATGAGGTAAAATGGCGGATATGGGGGCGCACAATCGCGTCGGTGTGTGCAAGCCGCCATCTTACCTAATCGTGGCGATTGTTTCGCCGCGACTTCGAAAACGCTGCTGTTTGGGGGAAAGCGTCCTTATGGGGCCAGCAGCAGTAGGTGGAAATAATCTGTCCTTTTGAGGCAATGAATTAAAATAAAAGAGAGGGCTTCAAATGGTGAGTTGACAACTTGGCAGGAGGGTGCGACCGACCTCTGGTCCTCACAAGTTCCTACCTCACGCCTCCACGAGTCATATGATCACAAAAGACTGCCAGCTGAAACATGGAGACGCTGGTTGGCGTAGCCTGGGCAATGTTGTCAATCCGACAATAGCGAAGTGAGGGGGTGCGACCGGTACATCATATCATAATTTTCCATTCTTATATCTTTCAGGTCTTCCAGGTCGTCAGGTATTACAAAATAATTTAAAATTTAAAATTCTTTTTTTTCATGGCGGTCATACATTGCCTAAATTTTCTGGTTCATAATGGATGCGCAAGTTTGTCTACAATTGCAACAAAACAGCAGTCGGCACACATGTAATTTTCAATTCATATTACAATATACCCTCACTATATATTTTATCTTATAGGACATTGTTTATTCATAGCCTAATTCTGTATATTTCATTACATGTATTACGCCAGAAAGGTAAATTTCTCTCAGGTACCATACAGTTTAGGAGAGGAGGTCTTGCGGTTATAGGATGATCATCTTCTGGTAGAAGCATCAGTAAGAATGGGGATCATTTTTCAGCTGTATCTAGCACCGTCGGAGTGGCCTTCTCGAAAGTAGCAATGGATGTATATATAGATGTGTAGATACTAGTATGTGTTATTATATGATGCATGTTTTTTACAAGCTCTAGCATATTTTCATTAATAGAAATGTTGACGACTCTCTCGACCGCTCAACCTTTAATTCCTTCATTATATTTTCCATTAAATGGCGTAATATGACCTTAACATTTCAGTACACGATCATCAACTACTATTTGAGCGGTTCAGAGGAACACAGCTGTTCATCATTATTAATTGCATATCATACATATAATATTATGGAAGAAGTAATAAAATAATTAATAAAATTTTAATTGCTTCAGTTTGGTGATCCGGCCGGTATAATTATTTTATTAAATTATATCAAATAATAATCAAAATTAATAAATGCTCTTCATTCCAGAAGGTTATATATCTATATGTCATGATTAAATACGTAATAATATAATATTATGGTTTTATATACAATTGAATGCTTTATTGATATTTATACCTCAATGAATAACAAGATGACCTTCACATTCCAGAGATACAGTCACCCATCAGTGATACAAAGTGGTACGAAGCTGCATATTATTATTACTGCCATAATATTATTATTTCAGCAGGTTAATTAATTTAGCTTAACATGGTTATCATAGGCTCGTGAACTCCAACTATTACATAATTTAACTAAATATCCTTATATAATTTTTGCTCTACTATATAATCATATATAACATATTATTATTACATTACATCTATATTTATATAAATATAATAAATACTGGGTTGGGAGGGAGCACCAGGGTATCATTCAAGCTGAAACTGGACGATGGTTTGATTGACTGCCTGAGTCTAGGAGGGAACAAACAGTATCATTTCTTATCCTACCGATTCGAGTGTGGTGCTGCGAGTTCTACTCCAACAGTTTCAGGGAGAGTGACGCGCCCTTCTTAACAAGCCATCCTGTAGAAAGCTTAATGAGTATTGCGAATTGTGTTATTCGATTTGTTGGATCATATCGTTGGAAGGAGATTCTTAATTTCCCGTGGATTTCGTGTAAGTGTCTCTGCTTACGGGTGTCCACCCCTCCGTTTTTGGCCCTTCATACAGCGATAGTGCGAATTCAGATCGGTGGCCCAATTTGATCTTGCTGTTAAGTGGAGCTGCATCCAAGCCAAGGGCTAGAGGGGATGGTGGCTACCATACATACATACATACATGAATTAAAATAAAAGAGTTGTTTATTAAAGAACTAATCTTAAATTAAGTTCGGTGCTCGATGGAGGGCGAGCCATCGGTAAAAAATTTACCCAGCTGGTTAGCGCAATCCATAAATTGATAATCTGTCCTTTTGAGGACAACCAATCCAGTTCAGAGAGTTGTTTATATAAGAATTAAATTAATATTTCGTTCGGTTTGTGCGTCATTTAATCTAGTGCCGATATGTTCGCCGCAACTGCAAAAACGCCTCCATGGAACACAAAAACGCTACTGTTTGCGGGAGAGCCTCCATGGAAGGCGAGCTGGACAATTCTCCGACGGTGGAAAATGTTTCCTAGCTGATTGGCGCAACCTGCGTTGAATCAATAAATCAATTCAATTTCTAATTTAAGAGAGTAATATGAATGAGAGTTTATCTTACATTTCGGTCGATTGACAGTCATATTGGATTTTGCCAAATCGTTACTAGGCAACAGTGTACTATGCAGCGGATCCATAAAATCAGTGAAAATAAATCAAAGCCTGCCGGTTGCTTTGATTTATTTTCACCGAAAAATCTTACCAGATTCAAATCCATCTTTGCTACTTTCAATTTAATATTCTCAGCTTGAGAGTTTGTTTGATTGAGATTTTCGTTTCAAATTGTCGATTGGCAGCCAGTGGTATTAGCAAAACTTGTTTTCCCTTCGTCGCATACCTTAAACCACACAAATTCCCAATCACGGACACCATTTTAGATGCCGAACATGATATTCCGAACCAACATTCTCTGTAAATTCAAATTAGTAGTGTGTTATAAACAGTTGTTCTGTTGTGTTAATGATTCGCGTTGGATAGAGTCCTACCTCTAGGAAGAAAAACTTTTTGAGAAACATAGTGAAAGTGAGAATGTCTAACCGATTTGATCCAGAACGCTTGCGCAGATTCAGGAAGCGCATAAACAGCGAACATACGGGAAATCCTCCGAAACGACCATGCACCGATGCCGAGCGACCTCGTAGTTATCGGGCGAAATTCAAAGCAGCAAGAGGTAATGCGTTGCCAACAACTAGTTGGGACGCTGGAGAAGGTTCGAGGTAGAAAATTGGTATCTTTTAAATTAAAATCATTTTTTTAAATTGCATGTCATCATTGGGATCCCTGCCTTAATAAATTTCAACATATTATTGATTGTATTCTGGTGATTACATGCGCAGCATGCTTTTACTGCATATGAACCTACACATGACATCGATACAACTAATGCGCTGAACATGTTTTAATGTGTGATTATTTTACAGGTGTTTATTTTATATTCATAAGAATTTATCATACATTAACCAACCTTTTTTCCCATACTCATTGCAAAGAATAATGATATTTTATAAAACTCACTCTCTTTCTCCTGCGAGATCTAATATATTTATATATATATTTCAATTTCCTTAACGTTTTAGCCATAATGGATTCACTAATTTACAAGACATTCACATAGAAACATTAATAATTATTTCACAAAAAAACCATAAACCATATTTTAGGTACGAATTTAACCTTATATTCCCAACTTTGTCCTAATGTATTCATCACATAGTAAAATATAGAATATAAAAGTTTTCAATAGAAAAGTAAGAGTGAGCGGTGGTGTATTTTTCGAAGGGCTTATTCATACCAATACCTATATAACTAAATGAATATAGTGGATATTTTAATGTTTTGAAATGAAATGGCCCATTGATTACATGAGAAAGTCATTTAGATGTTATCAAGTAGCTTTATATTCCGTATAGTATACCGAATATAGCCGAATGCCCGGAGCGATGAAATAAACAAACTTTACTGAAATTCGTCCGAACAAGAATCCTTAATGATATCCATATCCATCGAAAGTTTTCGACTCAATAATGTTAGTTGGTGACTTTTCATGGTCCAGTACAGCAAACGCCTTGTTAAGCATGTCTTAGCAAAGGTATAACTAGTTGAATATCGTTTCTAGCTAAATTATTGTATGAGTTATAGTTAAAACTGTAATCGTGCGCTACATAATCGACAGAGTCAAGGGACATGTACTCTTTGCACTTGTTTATAACGTTATAACAACTGCAAGATAATTTTTGTTATTTTCTGTTTGATAAAACTTCCTGAACTTTTAACATTTTATGAGACGCTTACACATCTGAAAATGTTGCAATTGACTATAGTGTTTTGATAACGATTACTAAACCTGTCGGATATCTTCTGATAACGAATTTTATCGTAATTTGAATTCTAGAGTATTTCAATGTTTATTATTACCCTTGAAATCCAGAATTGCTAAAATTGCATAAATTGCAAATTTTTGATTCTTTGAAGTTGAATTATGCAAAGGCATACTATTTATGTATGTATTATAGAATATCCTCCACTGCCTTTTGTTACTGAAATCCCCCAAACGATGCAAAACATTGTTGATGGTTCCGGCGATGGTGAGAATTCCGAGATGCAGGCCATTCAGGCACCGTATGACATACGAATAAACATTTAGTAATGTTAAGCGATTGTGATTATAAAGATGAGCAAAACTATCATTAATTTAATAATTTTATATTCCCTAACAGATCCTCAACTATTTTCTAGGCCTTAAAGATAGTCCGGCGTAACACGTGCAACCGTGACCGTGTCATCATTTTAACCAAAAGGCCCTTTTCAGGGCCTCTAAGGAGTTATAAAGAGTGTACAACAAAATTTTCCCACGCACTGACTTCATAATACCAAACAGCCCTTTTCAGAACCACCAAATAATATCTCAAGACCGTACAATAGAATTTTCTTACATACTGGCTTCAAAACGCTGGTTTAATGTCCCATAGAGCCACACCCTTCATATTATGACTTAAACTGCTTCTATCGGTAAGGGTAAGCGACCGGCAGGAATAATTGAAACCTTTTTAACGCTAATAATACCACACAGAATTTCCCTGACATTATAATGCATCACTTGGTTTAACGTAGTCTACGTCAACTGGTCGTGTCTTGTACACAACCCCACTGATTTTTTATTCCGTATAGTATACCGAATATAGCCGAATGCCCCGAGCGATGAAATAAACAAACTTTACTAAAATTCGTCCGAATAAGTATCCTTAATGATATCCATATCCATCGAAAGTTTTCGACTCAATAATGTTTGTTGGTGACTTTTCATGGTCCAGTACAGCAAACGCCTTGTTAAGCATGTCTTAGCAAAGGTATAACTTGTTGAATATCGTTTCTAGCTAAATTATTGTGTGAGTTATAGTTAAAACTGCAATCGTGCGCTACATAATCGACTGAGTCAAAGGACATGTACTCTATATACTTGTATATAACGTTATAACAACTGCAAGAAAATTTTTGTTATTTTCTGTTTGATAAAACTTCCTGAACTTTGATCATTTTATGAGACGCTTACACATCTGAAAATGTTGCAATTGATTATTGTGTTTTCATAACAATCACTAAACCTGTCGGATATTTTCTGATAACGAATTTGATCGTAATTTGAATTCTAGAGTATTTCAATGTTTATTATTACCCTTGAAATCCAGAATTGCTAAAATTGCATAAATTGCTAATTTTTGATTCTTTGAAGTTGAATTATGCAAAGGCATACTACAACTCAGATTGTATACAAATGATCCGAATGGTATGGCATTTAAATGGTGAATGTTGAAAAGGAGACAAGGCATCAGTCAAAATATATGTTTGTATGTACGTATTATAGACTTTCCTCCGCAGCCTGTCGTTACTGAAATCCCCCAAACGATGCAAAACATTGTTGATGGTTCCGGCGATGGTGAGATTTCCGAGATGCTGGCCATTCAGGCACAGTATGACATACGAATAAACATTAAGTAATGTCAAGCGGTTATGATTATAAGAATGACTAAAACTATCATTGATTTAATCATTTTATTTTCCCTAAAAGATCCTCAACTATCTTCTAGTCCTTAAATATAGTCCATCGTAAAACGTGCAACCGTGACCGTGTCATCATTTTAACCAAAAGGCCCTTTTCAGGGCCACCAAATAATATCTCAAGAGCGAACAATAGAATTTTCTTACATACTGGCTTCAAAACGCTGGTCTAAGGTCCCATAAGAGCCACACACGTCATATTATGACAAACTGCTTCTATTGGTAAGGGTAAGCGACCGGCGCGAATAATTGAAACCTTTTTAACGCTAATAATAGCCACACAGAATTTCCCTGACATTATAATGCATCACTTGGTTTAACGTAGTCTAGGCTTCTCATTCCAGTTTTACCAAGCGACACGATCGGTCGTGTTTTTCGCTCGCGCTGTGATAAGTTTTTCGGTTTTCTCGCTCTCTCGTTTCGGTGCACTGTCTGCTGCCGCGTTGTGTGATACACAGCCCAACCCCGATATGGGGAAGCCGCCGCCAAGTAATGCCGGCACTAGCTCGACCGGGAAACGTTCCCATACAAATACAGCGGACGATGTGCTGTCGTCCAAGAAGCTTCTGGCGAACAACCGCTACGCCGTTCTGGAAAACGGTGCCGAACCGCAAATTGAAAAGAAGGAGAAATTACCGCCCTTTTTTGTGAAGGGATTTCCGGAAGGTTTCCTTGAGAAAGTTTACTTTTTCATCAACAAGGGCCTAAGGTGCACTATCCAACTCAACTCGCAGGGTTACAAAGTGATGGTTACGTCGCTACCTCACTTCAACGCCTTCAAGGAACTCCTGAAGCGGTCTGAAGTGCAATATTACACGCACGATATTGCAGCCAACAAACCATTCAAAGTGGTTTTGCGTGGTCTGCCAGAAAAGAAGACGGAGGATCTGACCGAGGAGCTAAAAGCCAACGGTCTCAAGCCGATCCAGATCAACAAAATGCGTCGGCACGACACCTCTCGAAGTTATCGGGACCAACTGTACCAGATACACTTCGAGAAAAACTCGACGTGTCTAAAAGATCTGCGAAACATCAGAGCATTGTTCCACATCGCCGTCAAGTGGGACCGATACCAACCGGTCCACCGGGATGTCACTCAGTGCCAGAAATGCCTGATGTTCGGACACGGGACCAGAAATTGCCACATGCATCGATTGTGGCAAGCATCACCTACCCGATGCCTGTGAACGGATGAAGGACGCAGTTCCAGTGTGTGCCAACTGCGGGGCGGCTCACAAAGCAACGAGCAAATAATGCCCAAAGCGAGCTGAGTTCATCGCAATTCGCAGGAAAGCGTCCACCAACAACCAACCCGACCGCCGTCGACGATCTGGTCCACCTCCAGCCTTCACGACCGACAACTTTCCGGCTCTTCCGCCACACCAACAGCACCAAAACCGTTCGGCACCCAGCCGGCCCTCTGTTCAGCATCGGTTCACAGCTGCAGCCTCCCAGCCATCGCAAGACCCCCTTCCAGGCCGGTCGTACGCTCATGCAGCATCCGGAACTATCGACGACGCAGCTCTAACAACGGAGGAAGTCGTTGCCATTCTAACACAGGCTACCATCATCAAGAGGACCTGCCGAACACGATCGGAACAAATCCAAGCCATTGTTGCATTCATCAATGGACCGTGAAATTATCAAGATAGCAAATTGGAACGCTTGCTCTATCAAGAACAAGCAAATCGAATTCATCGACTTCCTCAACGATCGAGCCATCGACAAGCAGTCATCACCGAAACATACCTCAAGCCTGAAATCAACATGTTCCTGCCAGATTTCCGTCTGATCAGACTCGATCGAACCAGTTCCGCCGGAGGGGGTGTCGCCATCGCCCTGCGTACCAACATCAACTGCCTGATGCTTCCGAGTCTGCAGCTCCAATTCGTCGAAGCCATCGGAGTCAAGGTCGAATCCACCGTCGGCACTATCACCATCATCGCGGCCTATTGTCCCAAACAAGCAAGCACAAACGACGGGACAGATAGGATCTTGCGAAACGACATCATCAAGCTCACTCGGAGGCATGGGCAGTTTATTATCGCCGGTGACCTGAACGCAAAACATGAAACCTGGGGAAACGCACGACGGAACAAGAACGGCTCCATCCTACACGATGACCTGGAAGAGAGCCACTACACCATCCTGGGCCCGGATACTCCCACCCGGTTGAGCAGATCCGGGTTCCACGCTACGATAGACATCTTCCTCACCAACATGGGGAACAACATCGGTCAGCCGATCGCACACCAGGAGCTCAGCTCAGACCACTATCCGGTGGTGGCTGAAGTTGGGTCCTGCGTCAACCGGCATTCGGTAACCAGGCGTAACTACCATCGCGCCAACTGGGTCCAGTTCCGTCATCAGGTCGACAACACGGTCGATTACGATAGGTGCCCCAAATCAACCGACGACATCGATCGGCAACTTCAGTCGATCGAGCAGGCGATCTCCCAGGCCCGGGAGCACCACATTCCGGAAGTAACACAGGTGAGCAACTCTTTACCTATTGATAGTCTCACTAAAAACTTGATCCGTCTTCGAAACACCACTCGCAGACAGTTTCAACGTACTGGTCTGCCTGCGTTAAAATCAGAGTGCAATCGTTTGAACAAGATCATTAAGGCCAGAATGGTAGATCTCAGAAACAATAATTTTGTCAACAATATCCGCGCCCTCCCAGATTGTGCTAAGCCGTTCTGGAAATTAACAAAAATTTTAAAAACCAAGCCTAGGCCCATTCCACCGTTGATCCCACTAGACAACAATGACTCTAAGGATCGTTTGATTACTCCCGCTGAGAAGGCTGCTGAGATAGGTCGACATTTTGTCAGCTCACACAATCTTGGACAGAACATCGTCAGTCCTCACGAATCTGCCGTTAACGAGCATGCGAATAACATCCATCTATATCCCAATGATTTTTCGGAGGAACTAGAAATCACATACATTAATTGTTATGTTATATATTCTCCGTGCGAGGAGTAACGATTATGATGTAGAAGGAGATGTTCGCTCATCACCATGAGGCACCAAGAGTGAACAACAATGTTTTTGGATAGAATGAAAGATATGAAGAGAAAGTTTGGGGCCGTTGAAGTGGCGGACTTAGTCCGTGCTTTAACCTACCCCGCAGTGGGATGTTAGGCAAAAATGTCGTTGGTTCGAGTACCACCGTATACATGCCCTTTTCGCTCAATTTTCATAAAAAAACATCTGTTACATTTCCAATCCTGCCGCACACTAGCGGAACTATCAAAACTTTCTCTTCATATCTTTCATTCTAGCCAAAAACATTGTTGTTCACTCTTGGTGCCTCATGGTGATGAGCGAACATCTCCTTCTACATAGAAATCACAGCTGACGAACTGTCGAACTATATCAAAACATCGAAGAACATGAAGGCCCCAGGTTTCGACAAAATCCTGAATTTGGAACTCAAGCACTTGAGTTCCCAATTCTATGAACATCTAGCATTAATTTTTAATCAATGCCTTAGATTTAGCTACTTCCCCTCGTGCTGGAAGTCAGCTTAAGTCATACCCATCCGGAAGCCTGGGAAAGATCCTTCATGTTCCAAGAGCTATCGACCCATCAGCCTTCTCTCGGGAGTATCAAAACTTTTCGAGAAAGCAATTTACCGTCGGCTCCTTGCATCTACCGACGAACTCAACATCCTGCTTGATGTACAGTTTGGCTTTCGACGCGGTCGATCAACGATACATCAACTGAATCGAGTCACTAACATCCTCAGGCGGAACAAGTCTGTTTCGAAAACATCTGCCATGGCCCTTCTTGACGTGGAAAAGGCGTTTGACAACGTCTAGCATGATGGCCTGATCTACAAGCTGCATCGGTTCAATCTTCCAGTCTTCCTGGTGAAGATGGTAAAAAGCTACCTATCAAACAGGACATTCAGTGTTTCGCTGCATGGTGCAGTTTCTGATGCGCAGGAGGTTTCCGCCGGTGTTCCGCAGGGAAGCATTCTAGGTCCACTTCTGTTTAACCTGTTCACCTCGGACATACCCCCACTCCCTGAAAACGGATCTCTGTCGCTGTTTGCCGATGATACCGCAATCGTCCACAATGGTAGGGTAGTGAGAGCGATCGCATCGAAACTGCAGCGAAGCCTGAATGTTCTGTTGAAGTATCTCACAGACTGGAAGATCTGCATCAATGCAGCGAAGACCCAGGTCATCCTCTTCCCACACTCGAAATCGCCCAGACTTGTTCCGGCTGAGGATGTTAAAATTCGTCTAAACGGCACAACGGTGGAATGGACCAATTCAGCCATCTATCTTGGCGTGACTCTAGATAGCAAGCTGAACTTCAGGGAACAGGTTGATAAGACTGTCACAAAATGTAACGTTCTGTTGAAGCTTATGTACCCCTTGCTACACAGAAAGTCTACATTGTCCCTGAAGAACAAGCTTGCTATCTATAAACAGATCATACTCCCGGTTATTGAGTACGGCATGCCGATCTGGGAGAGCTGCGCGAAAACACACCACCTGAAACTACAGCGGGTTCAAAACAAGTTTCTCAGGATAATCCTGAACACTCCTCCGCGGACGAGAAATACTGAGATCCACCGTCTGGCCGATATTAAAACACTCGAAGATCGTTTTAGTGAGACTATCAATAGGTACAGGACACGTTGCCACCTATCAGACCACCAAGTCATCCGGGACTTGGTACCCCACCCCTAGCTCTTTCAAATTGTAGTCACTGTAGTTAGGTAGGTTATCAAATTTTGTAAATTCAAATCAACTAATCCCCGTAACGGATGATATGTAAACTAAAATATTAAATTAAATAAACAAAGCAAACCACAAATCAATTAGAACAAAGATGAAGAGCCCCTCTGGCTAACCACTTAAACTGTGAAAATTAAATGTTAACATTAAAAGAAACGGCAAATAAAGACACATTTTAAGTAAATAACGTAGTCTACGTCGACCGGTCGTGTCTTGTACACAACCCCACGGATTTTTTTGACGTAGACTACGTCTTACGGCAAGGGTAGGGTGTCAAATGAAAATCTAAAATTTTGCGACCGTCACGAAAAACCGTATGTTTTGTACGCGAATAACTCAAATAATTCACGATAGGTTCACATGATTTCTTCATCAATCGGTCGGAAATTTTACCGCACTCCAATTCAATTGTCAAACATTTTTCTCAATTAATAGTAAACTATTGAAAATAACGCAAATATAAGGTGATGTCTTATAATGTCATTTTGCAGAGTAAATTTACCAAATTTCCTATCACAGATTTCAAATCGAAGCAAGGAACGTCTTGCATCATCTTCTTCTTCTTTGTGTTAGAGAGGGACTTTAACCAATCATGTCATTCGACTTTCCATGTACGTCTCGCACGCAGCTGAGAACGGCAGAAAAGGCACACTTAGGAAAAATTTTGCCTCAGTCGTTTGGCAGCATTGAAGCTGTGCGGAGGGAGCGCAGGGAGCTGTTTGCTGGTAGCCGGTCGCAGGGAGCTGGTCGCAGGGAGCTGCTTCAAGGCTCCACCAAACTGCAGCGTTTTCGAAGTCGCGGCGAAACAATCGCCACGATGAGGTAAGATGGCGGCTTGCACAAAACCAACGCGATTGTGTGCCCTCATAATCCGCCATTTTGCCTCATCGCGACGATCGCTGTTTGGGAGAGGCTTGCTACTTACCACCACCAGCTGCTGCGTGACCACCAGCTGCGCCTGCACCAGCTCCGCTGCCGTACAAATGAAGGCTCCACAAAACTGCAGCAATTTTTTGCCACCGTGGCAGCGAATTCGCGGTGGAAAAATCGCCGCTGTGAGATTACATGGCGGCTTATGGGAGTGCACAAACCAACGCGATTACAAAACGCATCGCGTCGGTTTGTGCGCTCCCATAAACTGCCATGTAATCTTACCGCGGCGATTTTTCCACCGCGATTTCACTGCCGCGGTGGCTAAAAATTGCTGCAGTTCTTCATTTGAACGGCAGCGGAGCTGGTGCAGAGGCAGCTGGTGGTCACGTAGCAGCTGGTGGTGGTAAGTAGGCTCTCCCAAACAGCGATCATCGCGATTAGGCAAAATGGCGGATTATGAGGGCGCACAATCGCGTCGATTTCGTACAAGCCGCCATCTTACCTCATTGTGGCGATTGTTTCGCCGCGACTTCGAAAACGTTGCTGTTTGGAGGAAAGCGTCCTTGGGGGCGAGTAGCAGTCAGCAGTAGGTGGAAATAATCTGTCCTTTTGAGGACAATAAATTCAAATAAAAGAGTTGATTATTCAAGAATAAACTAATCTTAAATTAAATTCGGTGCCGTCGGTAAAAATTTCACCCAGCTGGTTGGCGCTATCCATTAATTGATAATCTGTCCTTTTGAGGACAACCAATTAAATCAAAAGAGTTGTTTAAAAAAGAATTAAACTTTTATTTCGTTTGGTTTATGCGCCTAATATGGTGCCAATTCGCAACTGCAAAAACGCCTGCATGGAGGGCGAGCTGTCGGGAAATTTTGGCTGGTTGGCGCAACCCGCGATGAATCAATAAATCAATAAATGCTACCAGATACAAATCCATCTTTACTACTGTCAATTTATAATTCTCAGCTTGAGAGTTTGTGTGATTGGGATTTTCGTTTCAAATTGTCGATTGGCAGCCAGTGGTATTAGCAAAACTTGTTTTCCCTTCGTCGCATAACTTAAACCACACAAATTCCCTATCACGGACACCATTTTCGATGTCGAACATAATATTCCGAATCAACATTCTCTGTAAATTCCAATTAGTAGTGTTATAAACAGTTGTTCTGTTGTGTTAACGATTCGCGTTGGATAGAGTCCTACCTCTAGGAAGAAAACTTTTTGAGAAACAGTGAAAGTGAGAATGCCAAACCGATTTGATCCAGAACGCTTGCGCAGATTCAGGAAGCGCTTAAAGAGCGAACATACGGGAAATCCTCCGAAACGACCATGCACCGATGCCGAGCGAGCTCGTAGTTATCGGGCGAAATTGAAAGCAGCAAGAGGTAATGCGTTGCCAACAACTAGTTGGGACGCTGGAGAAGGTCCTCGAGGTAGGAAATTGATATTTATTAAATATAAGGGCTCATGCTGAATCATTCTTGACAGTCATTACCTCAACATTTTAAATTGATATAAAGCAGAGTCGGTACTAGATATTGAAAATTTAATCACATCAGTTTGTATGCTTACTTGCTGTGAGGATTTTGATAGAGTTCGATTCGATGTTCATTCACTAACAATCGAGATTTATCAATTTGAAATAGCAAGGTGAGTTTGCGAGAGCGAGATGAAAGATAGGAAAAAATACATGGAGCAGCCATTCACCTCAAATCAATTTAACAAAGAGCATGTCATCATAGCAATTGAATATCTCTCTATGTTATCGCTCCCTGTCTTAATAAATTTTAATATTAATATAGTATTAATTGTATTCTGGTGATGACATACGCCGCGTGCTTATACATCATATGAACCTTCAAATGATATCGATACAACTAAAGCGCTGAACATGTATTAATGCGTGATTATTTTCTCAGGTGTTTATTTTATATTTTTAAGAATTTATCATATACTAGCTGACCCGGCAGACGTTGTTCTGCTTACAATTAAGCTACTTATTGGAAAATTGGAGAAGGTATTAGCTCGAATCGCAAGCTTATGGTTGTTAGATGGCAATCGATCTAGAGTAGCCTTGAACATTTGAATCAATCCATTGGGCTCATGAAGCATCGCTTGCAATTGTTATACAATGTCCCGCTTCATGGTGGAATAATTTTGAGTTAATCTCCCTTGAAATAAATCTGTAGAAATGTATGGTCTGCGTCTGTCGGTGGTATCGTTGAACTTGTTTTTTTGGTAAATTTGACCTGTCACGTAGACGGTTTCACAATTTCATAATTTACTAATTTTTAAACTCTGTCCAAGAAAGCTTTTCAATATTATTATGTGCGTTGCGCCAAACGAAGTCATTTTAAAACAACCATTACAGCTTTGGATATTCTGCAGAAAATGTTTAGAACCACTTCCTGATCCAGACACCAATGAGCGCAAAGGCTCTGGTGTTTCATTTGGGAACTTCAATGCATTACAATGATAACAAACTGCACTAATTGATCCAATGGTGGTTGATATATTCGCATTTTCATCAACCAAAGGCAGGACGTTGAAGATTTTGTGGAATCTAGGCTTGCCTTCGTAATCGATTTATAAGATTATGTTGGGCACGCTTGTTACCCGATCTCTCTGATACTTGCCGATTGCGCTTCTGTCTAACCTATCGCTTGAATTTTGAGCTGCTCTTTCTTCTTCACTCAACATCATTCGAGCCCGTGAAATCCGTTGTCGGTCCAATTCTGTTTGAGTTGCACGCCGTTGTCTCATTCGAGAGTTTGCTGAGCTAGCAGCCGACCGATATTATTCTGTCTAGTTGGAGGCATTGTACAACAATACTAATTGAATTTAACTGAAATCGCAACTTAATTAGTGTCTTTTAAATTTCTAGTAACATCGTCGTTGTCACCATCCTGATGTACTATTAATCACACGGCGAACGATATTAATGTAACCAAGTCCAGTTCAACACAGAAGACATAAACTAATACCTTCACTTTCCCTTGACCTTCACTCCAATTCTTGACCAACTATAGAATAGGGCCCATCAACATTTGTAAACATACACTTCTGAGCCATTTTTCTCGCAAGCTATAGGCTACACACACAAATCTATAGCATCATCGTGTAGAGAAACTTTTCCCTACATGATTTTGGTATTGGTTTGCGTGGGTGGATTATGGCTTAAGAGTCTAATACAAATAAATACAAATATAAATAAAAAAAAGTCTCTAATACAAACGTTCCAGTTTATACGTTCATCTACACGCTATATATCGTTTACACTGAAGTTACTTTTTACACAGGAATGAGTGCGACGGAAAAAAACTACGTAAAAAACCAAGTTAATTCCTAAATCCGTTTTAAACCCGTAATTTCAAAAAACTAAACTTCGTAAAATGCGATGAAAGTTAGGTTTGAGACGCGTTTTTAATCAAATTTAAGTGAACGGTAGCTACTTGCATGAATAACAAAAACCGCGCATTTTTCCGCAAACCACGTCAAATTCCGACAACCCCGTAAAAAATTGCGAAATAAGCGACTCTAGTGTATTATCATTTTTTTGTACATCTTTTCCAAAGGTTCTGAGTAACAATCAGTGATTCTCTCCTCTCTCGTTTTTTTTTTGTTAATTACGAAACCATTATAATAGTTTCCAACGGTTCCTACTTACAAATCGGAAGATGGTTTTGCTTTTAGCTTATAATGATATTCCCATATAAAATCATAATTTGGTTTTGATGATTTTTTTCATTTTCCAGTAAATATTTTTAATATTTTCTTCATATAAACCTGTTGGAAGCCAAGACGAATCAAACAAAAAAGAAATCAAGAAAATCCATTGTGTCGTTCGTGAGTTATGCTGTCACGAACGGACAGCATTTCATTTTTATATATATAGATTAACCAACCTTTTCTCCCATACCCATTGCAAAGAATAATGATATTTTATAAAACTCACTCTCTTTCTTCTGCGAGATCTAATAT